>JAOEHI010051664.1:0-48883 GCA_025447815.1 Percopsis transmontana | reverse complement strand
TCTTATCCTCCGCCGAACCCCTAAGACTGACTCACCGAACCCCTGGGGTTCGATTGAACCCAGGTTAAGAACCACTGAGCTAACCTCAATATGCTAGCCAACACCTACTTGTGATAGTGACTCAGTACTGTGGTTGGGAGTGGCACAACACATACAGAGTTATGAGCAAAGCTCTACACACTCTTAATGCATCTTTGTGGCTACACAGCAACTGAGATAAGGATTTACTTGAGGGTTAATTGTCAGTTAAAGCCTTGGTACATATGTTTCTCCCATCAAAAGGTGGTGTTGTGGGTAGGCAGGCATGGGACCATATGAAAATTTCATGTCACGATTATCCTGGCCAAAATAACTGATTCACGATATTATCCTGATGGTCATCAAAATGTGCTTAAACTTAAAATGGCACTAAAACGTACTGGAATCACCTTACCTTACATTTTGTTAAACAAATGTTTTTATTATCATAGGACTTTTTTTTTTGTTTTTGTGAATAACAAAAATACAAGGACAGATTCAGACTTTCGCCAGAGCCCAGCAGGTAATCACAACTAGAGAAATTAATAAAAAAGAATCTACCTATCAACCCGATATTCACGCTGGTGAGTATATTCACGATTATTCCGATAATGGAAATTCACCATGTTTTTCTCGCGATAAAAGATAAAAGATTATATCCTCCCATCCCTAGTTGTGGGAGAGAATTTCTCTGATGTAGCATATGGGTGCGTGAGAAAATCATTAACCTATTAAATGTATAATTTATTATTAGGTAATGTTGACACCCAGAAGAATATATTGCATCAGAATTGCTTTATTTGTCTAATGTGCATTGATTAAGGAATTTACTTGTTACAGTATATGGCAGGGCTCGACATTAGGCATTGTCGTGTACTCTCTCGTACTCTCGGACAAGTACATTTACCATTCACCTGTCAGGAAAAGAAAAACCCGACATTTTAGTGCACATGTCTGAAGGCATTTGTCCCCTTGACTAAAGAAGATGAGATGTAATAGAGGAATACAAGAACTGTATTGTCCAGTATTTCCTACTGCTGTACATTTGAATTTGTAAACCATTTGCCAACTTTGTTACTGGTGTTTAAATATCCACCTATTTTTTTGTTTTCTTACAATAACAATATGAAAAAGAGATTTGAGGTACACTAAACAGGCTATACCACTTTTTTATTTTTTAAATAATATAATAATAATAATAGATTTTATTTGTAATGCACTTTACATTTGAAACAAGTCTGTGCTACAGTTAGGATAATAAAAGCATTTTTAGAACATAAATATAAAATACAAATAGATAATGCAACGACTTGCAGGGTTAATTAAAACTTAATTAAAAGTTCTGCTAAAAAGAAATGATTTTAGTCTTTTTTTTAAAGTCTCAGCAGTTTGAGGTGCCCTCAGATGGTCGGTGTATGTTTTTCAACTTCATTCTCTGTGACAGAAGTCTGTCACACTTCCAATGTGATTGATGGTAGTTTCAGTAAAATTCTTATTTTTATCTCAATCGTCAGTTAGCCACTTATTTTTTAAGTTGAGAACATACTCTAGACTAGTCAATCAGCTAATCTTCACAACTGAAATTAACGGGATACAGTAGTTTAGCCAACTTGTCAGCAAAATGCATCCAACACATGGTAATAACATCATTCCATCTTCCTACGCATAGCCCACTCAGAAACATAGCGAACTAAAAAGCGAATTAAAACTATGCGGCTTGCTGCATTGCCTGGTAATGTCGAATTTAACTTATTGGTTAAGCAAAGGCATTGTTATTAAGAGACTGTTTACTCTAACCACGGTGTCCGAAAGACTACTTTGGCTTCCATTTAATGCGGCAGGCTATGCGCTAAATATTATTTTTAACAGCAGACCGAATTAAAATAAGACCTTTTGTAACACGCGACACAGGCCTAGGCCATATCACAAATATAGCAGTTTTTATTCATCATGATATGTTGTTGTTGTATCCATTCGTAATGATTAAAAATGTATTCTATAACGATTTCTAGACCATTTAGTAGCAATTTAGCTTGCCTACATAGTTTTTATTTAGCATTTATGTATCCACTAGATGTTGGCTACAGTAGAATGATGGCTATGTGTACTTCAGCAGCTCCTCAATTCAACAGCCATATGAAGGACTCACAATATGATAGAACCAACCTTTAGCTTTAATATAACACAAATGCAACCATTAAGATATTTTTTAATAAACTTCTTGTCCCGTGACATTCTTGGTAACGTGTCAATTTAGACAAGAAATGTCTAAATTGTGCCTAGCAACGGTCATCTAAAATCTGTCAAGTCAGTTTTAAGAAGCATATTTAGGCCTGAGATATAGTCATGAGCAAATATACTGTTTGAAAATGGTATGTTCTGAGCAATCTGAAGCTGCAGTGTTTCCACCTCAACTCACTAAATGAGGAAACATCTAGCTTTACTCTTTGAACCAGAGGTTATTTTTAGACATTTTAAACATTCGAAGGAAGAGTTTCCAGATAAATATTATTTCATTGTTTTCTTTGTAGCCAAGACACAGCGTGATCATTTAAATAAAAATATAATGGAGTAAAAAATGCACTTGGTTGGTGATGTGTTGGTAATCTGCGTCTATATTTGTCCTTGCTGCTTCGACAAATATGATGCAAGTGCTTTTACTATGCAACATTGTGGCCAACTCATCTACGGCCATCAGACAGTTTCTTCCTAAATAAAATAACTTAAACTAACTTCCACATAACTGCCTTGAGATTTAAATAACGTATACATTGGTAACTAGCGGCAGCGCTGCCTGGGCCAACACAGACACAGAGGACCTTTGTCGTTGAGATGGTGAATAGAGGGGAAAGCCCCTGGCATCTGATATCTGTGACACAGATGTGATGGGGATATTGACTGTGTGACTGTTTGGTGCTGGTGACGTAATCTCTGTCATCTTGCAGAAAGTGTGCTAAGTAATAGGAAAAATAATTGCTCCTTTCCTGCAGGGAGAGTGTCTGCTGACTGTTCGGCTCAATGATGAAGATGTGTGCTGGCCGGAGGAGGAGGAGGAAGAAGAAGAAGTGCAGTTGTATCTTATTTTCTCGGGCTCAAACCAGCGACATCTCACCACCATGCAACGAGTCAGCCACGTGACACTACAGGCCATGTGCCCAGGTATCTGTCTGCCTGTGTCTTTTACATTTCAAAGCTGCAGTCTTGTTGGCTCCACTTTTGGAGGAATTGGGCGTTAACTTGCCTAAGTGCACATCAGCACTAGTTGTAAAGGAGAGGGGGTAGGGGCCTTGTGGGACTAGAGTAGCCCCTCCCACCTGTTTTGTCCCTGTTGACCTGGCTCGACACGCCGAATTTGACTCCATATTTTAGGAGCAGAACAGCTTCTGTTTGAAGTTCTGACACATTCCTCTGTAATGGATTAGATAGATGAAGCGAGAATTTGTGTGTGTGTGTGTGTGAGAGATGCCCATTGGCTCCAACACACACACACGTATAATCGCATTCTCACACACCCAAACGGCACACACAATCTAGATTATATGTACTGTAGACTGCTTTTGACCGCCATCCGCTTGTCGTACCACATTATGTGTCGGTCTATCAGACCAAGATCAGGCCTCATCTCAGATACTGCTGCGACTGCCCGAACGAGTGCAGAAAACACCGTGACAAAACAGTGGTCTTTGTCATCACATAAGAGTCTGAATTATGTTGTGTGTGGATGGCTGTAAGAATGTTTATGCAAGATTGTTTTTATGTGTGTGTGAGAGAGTGAGATGGCTCATAAACAGAACCAGCAGGATGTCATCTATGATTCAGTTTATTGAGACAATTCAGTTTATTGAGAGACAATTAGACACACAAGACTAGAGAACAGAAATGCATAAAAAGCTGAAGGTTCTTCAATTTAAACAAAATGGGAAGGGAAGAATAAAGACAAAAGTAAATGAACAAGAGAACAGAGATGGAAGGTCCTTGGTGCAACAAACTAAGCCAATGTTCACCAATCCATAATCCAATAATCACTAATGCATTTTTACTGTCTAGCCGAAGACTTTTCTACTGGACCTGGGAAAAGTGCCTGTGTTCCAAGAGCCAGTGGGCTGTTGCTGTGGCAACCAGGCAAAACAAGCCCTGTGTACAGTTAGCAGTAGAATTAGTGATGGAATGGTTTGTTTTTAAGCAAACGGACCCAGCTGGAGGGCGGCAGTATATAACTATATTGTGTGGAAAGACCAAATGACCAAACATTTTCGTTAAAAAGAAATATGACCCATGTGTATATAATATTTAGTGCTTTTCTACATGCTGTTTAATAAAGTGTGTAAACCGACCAACAGAGTATAATTCAATATACAAATCTAAGCT
This sequence comes from Percopsis transmontana, assembly GCA_025447815.1. NCBI lineage: Eukaryota > Metazoa > Chordata > Actinopteri > Percopsiformes > Percopsidae > Percopsis > Percopsis transmontana. The sequence continues at coordinate 44,497 of JAOEHI010051664.1, read as the reverse complement.
TGCCACATTAACATTGTAGCATGTTCATGTTGTCGACAGATTGCATGTGGGCCATCACTTCTTTCATTGTCTGGCCACTAAAAGAATGCCCATAATGATGTACTGTATGTGCACTGGATTATTCCTTATGCACTGAGGGTTCTTGTTTAACCTAGTTATGCTCTCGTTCTCTCTTCCCAGCTCATGATGTCTGCGAGCAGGTTCTGGTGACACTATGTTCAGCTCGACCCGATGGACAAGTGATTGCGCTTTCACAGGAGATCTTCTGCTTTGTGCCGGTACTGAAAGACCATTCCTCGAGTCCTCATTTGTAAAACAACAATCTCAATGTTTTTATATCATGCCTCTGCTAAATATTGCTGATTAGGTTAGTACAATAAGTATTTAGCTTCATTAAAGCAATTTGTCAACCATTTTTGGATCATTTTTGATATTTGGTGTTTAGGTGTGACTGGTTTTTAAATTGCATTACAAAATAGCAGCAGTTTGTTTGCCAGTGTATTTAAGCATGCCCACTGGCCCATGTGCTGGTGATAAACTAATTCTAATGTTAACACCTACCACATTCCAGAATGTAGACTTAAAGCTGCTAACTATAACTTCCAAATATAACTTCTTTGCTCTCGGGTGGCGAACATTTATTTAAAATGTTGTTGGCACAACAAAGATGGCAGGATCTCTAGTGTTGGTTTTGTGATTTCACTCAAGTAGCCAGCTCACTGAGTCAGTAAAGACTTGACAAAAACTGGTCATTCTTTAATCAAACTATGTCCTCCTGTGTAAAAAAAATAGACGTAGGCCTACACAAATTATTAACAGGAAACATCCCTCCCTGAGAAAGGTCCCGTACACTACCCAGCATGCACTGCTTCAGAAAGTCTCCCTCTGCAAATGGTATGCCAGACGTTGCTGTTTCTTCTGCCACTATGAAACTGGCAGCTTCATTCTGTGATTTTACTTTTGTGAACATAGCCTGTTAGGCTCTTCTCTAACTGGGCTACCAGTGCTTAGTTTGTAAATGGGGGACAGGATAGTCTAGTAGTCTACGTGTTGGACTCCCAGCCGGAAGGTCATGGGTTCGAGTTGGCCTACCTGTAAGCATCCTTGAGCCAGTTGCCTAACCCCTATCTGCTCCATGTAATAGCACCATGTAATTGTAAGTCGCTTTGGATAAAAGCGTCTGCTAAATGAACTAATTGTAATTGTAAATGCGAGGAACATTGAGCGGTGACGAATCCGGCTTGTAATTTGGGGGAAGGGGGTCTGGGTATGCAGAAAAAAAGTAACTTGGGTCCGCTTCACATTTGTGTACAGAACTCACACAAATGCACAAATTGGACCTGTGGACTACCTTATGTAGCTTCTGGTGCCTATGCAACTCCCCATATTTGTCATGGTTTTTTGATTCATAATGTCTCCTGATATTATATTGTTTCATAACTGCCATATCAGCTCCACAAATGAGGCAAGTAAACAGGTACTCTACCTCCCGCCTGTCTTGAAAACTTCTGTTTTCACTGTCCACTTTTTGTTTTGACATTGTTATAGCTGGCTTGTTAGCGAAGTCAGCTTACAGACTAGATGCAGGCGACATGTTGATAGACTGTACACAGTGTTGCCGGATTGATCTGGCGCTCGGGCTTTAAATCTGAAATCTATGGTCTAGATGGATTGCAGTGGATTACCAGATGTTTATATTGTTTGGTACCTAACTTTACTTGACCACACAGAGTGGATGTAAGCATAAGTTGTGTGCATATGTTGAATAGTCCTAAGATATAAAGTGACATAATGTCTTCTGCGTGTGTTACCTTCAGGACCTGGCTCTGGACATGGCCAAGTTCCTGCTTGAAAACACTGCACCACAGGGAGCTTTGCTATTGGATGACCATCAGGTGAGAGGGAGGGAGTAGAGGGAGCAGGTGGAGGGATGCTGGGGAACTTTGAAAACTCGTACAGGAGCAAACAATTTTGCATAATCTGATTTTATATTTTACTTACCAGTGGTCTTTGTAATGAGTAAATATAATTCTAATGTTAATCCATCCTTTGTCTGACGCATAATAGATTCTCCTAGCAGGCCCCCGGTTATAATGGAGGTAAACGGGACCAATCTTCATTTAGCTCTTTAAGCAGTTAAACGTAATCCCCATTATACCTGAAACATAATGCCATCACAACTCTGCCTCTCAGGTTCCATTGAAAGAGTGTGAGAAAATGGACCAGAGCCTGGCACTGGCGCTCAGACACCTCACCCAGACCCAGCAGCGTGCTGCCCCAGGAGGGGATACACAACAACAAGCAGGCAGACAAGCACACATGCACACAGAGGTACCCAGAGTTGGAGTCAGCGAGCCGGGGACGTGGAATGTTGGCTCCACAGAGCTGGAGAATGGTCTGGGTGAGTAAAACACCTGATCCTGGACTAAACTGAATGTATTTAATATTTGGTGTGGCTCTGTCGACCTTCAAACCTGAGTTTCCCCATGGTGATCAATGAAATAGGATTTCTATCTAACCTGGGCTCAGGTCTTTCTGCCCAGTGTATTATAAAGCTCTGAAACACTGGTGTGGAGTTTCTCGCATTTATTCTTGCCAACTTTCTCCTCCTCTTTTTTCTCCTCTGTTCTAGTTCTCTCTGCAGAAGCATGGAGGATGGAGTTATTTCAAATATGCTAAAAACAAACTTTCCCATTCAATTACCAGCCTGGCTGTTTGCTTTGGTTTACATGGTCATTTATAGTACTTGAGGAGGGTGGCTCACTCTGACAGGCTAACTGGCTGGCTGGTTAATATACTGGCTGGCCTCTTAACATGCTTGGTGACCGTTGGGCTGGTTTACTGCCTGCACGAGGGCCTTTTGCCCAATTCACAGAGCCAGTGCCGAAAAGCGAAGATTAATTTCATTGGGGAACAGCAGAGTTTAAGGGGGGGTGGTTGTTGGCTGCCAAAGAACCCATATGTACACCACGGTTCCTGCGCCCAAAAGTAGATTGGGAGTCAATTTTTGGAAGGGTAATTTAGAGCGAGAGCTGGCAAGCTTCTAAAAGAAGCATATTGAACTATGTAGCAATGACTAGCTACGTGGCTACTACTGCTACTAAAATTTGGGAATGAATTGTGTTGACGAAAATCTGTCTGTTCGCACGTCCAAGTGACTAGCAAGGGGCCAAGCCTCTGTTCGGCGCTGGCTGAAGGAACTGGCCGTTATTGACTGACTGTCTGAGAGTAAAGTAGTGAGAGTAAAGTAGTGAAGAGATAGAAAGACAAAGGAGAGAGACGAGCTGTTCTGCCTTGCATAAAGATGGTTGTCCTGATCTGAAGAATGTTGATGGAAATGTCTTACTAAGGCTTTCTAGACAAGACGTATCCATGCAGTTCTAATATTCTCTCCCTATCTCTTTTCTCTGTTTATCTCTCTCCTGTAAAAAAGGGATGACCAAGCCGTAATTAACCTTTCCTCCTCTCCATTTTATCTGTGGCTCTCAGGCCACCCACAGCCCCTCCAATTCATCCCGTTAAACAGCACTTTTCCCTACCCGGGCCTCCAATAAAGCTCCACTTGATGTGTCATGGGTGGACATTTGACATGGGGCCAACTAACTATATATTGACGTGATTCATTTGGTCCTCCTGTAACGTTGAGACGGTTAATGTTGATCAATCTTTACTACTACAGAAACAGTTCTTTTAGATTGCTTTTAATAATTTGTCTGTATACATATAGGTATTTCATTGGCGATTGTCTAACAAGAGTGGACAGAAGTTTTTAAATGTAAAGAAGCAGGGGAAAGATCTAGTGTATAAAAGAAAATGTTATTCCTAGTCGTGGGGGTAAATTCCTCTTGTTGGAATAGTTTAGATGTCACCGGGAGATGAAACTGAGAGGCGGAAGGGGAAAAGAAAATAGAGGAGAGTATCGAGGGAGCAGGTGGGACAGAGACCCTGACGAATGGGATTTTTCCAGCAGCTCTGGATTCTCGGTGCTCTCTCCCTCTCAATCCCACAATGCATTAGTGTTTAAAAAAAAAGAAGAAGAAAAACACAACATCATGGCAGTGGAACAGTGGAATTTTTACAGACACTGGCTGGCATGCTGTCCTCTGGCCAAGACGAGAAACGTCCCTGGAATTTTCACTGCAAAAGCTTAACCCATTCTGTTTGTCTGGCAGTTGCTGTCAGCCTGGTCATAAATGTCCGTCTGCTTTCCTGTCCTCCTCTTCCTCCATGGCAGAACTGAAGCTGCACTGTAAAACTGCTCAAGGCCTAGTTCACACTATGTAACAGTTTCTGTGTGGAATGCTATTTTTGCTATGGTAGGACGTGGATTCACCATGCACTACCGGCTTTTTACACATTGTCATCCAATGTGCAAATCTCACTGAAATCGCTGTGCAGTGTTAACCGATCCTAACTCATTCAGTGTTGCTATCGGGAAGATAAATGCTTCCTGCCATTCACCAGGTAGCTTTCCGCTTGACAAGAGCCAGCCGCAGTCGGGCTCAATGCAGCGCAGCTTGCAGTATGTTCTGCAGGTGCAGGAGGAAGTGCATATTGTTATTGAAAATTAAGTGAAACCAGCCGTGGTCCAGTTCATACTCCCATAGCCTCTGGCTAAGAAGGAACCAGACCAGGCGTAGGGGGAAAGGGTGGAAGGGCAGGCGGAGGAGAGATGCTTATCAAAAAGAGGACATTTTATTAGATTCAGTCTCAGGTAGCATATAATATGTATCTCCTAGTAGAATATGTAGACTGTCTTTATCCTCTGCTATAGACAGCTTTCAGCAAAGAGAGGAGGGGCAGGACAGGATAGTCTATTGGTGTAGGCGTTGGACTCCCAGCCAGAAGGTTGTGGGTTCGAGCCCCAGAGTTGGCCTACTTGTAAGCATCCTTGAGCAAGATGCCTAACCCCTATCTGCTCCATGTAATAGCACCATGTAATTGTAAGTCGCTTTGGATAAAAGCTAAATTACCAAATTGTAAATTGAAAGGAAACCGGTTGACATGGTCGGCTGGTGTGTCTGCCAGCTGTCTTCTCTGAACCGTACTCGCCTGTCTGATCATCCATGTTGACTTTGGGCAGACTTGGTAGAGCTGCAGCATGAGTCTTAAAGCAGGGAATATAAAGTTTGGGCCTCAGACAAAAGAGCACTTATTGATGGTCCCTACAGTACAGGATCGATTAGATCCCACTTCTGTCATCCTGCCAACGTGACTGTACGTTCATATTTTATTATTCCACCAGTATTTCTGCATTAATAAACGTTCCCTTTAATCTGCACGTGGTCCTAGTACAATTGTAATAGTTTTCTATTGGTTGTACTTCTGTACGTTGAGCATTTGACATTTTCATACAGTTTTGATTGTATTGTGTCTCTCTCAGGGACTCCCCCTTGAGGACAGAGAGAGGAATAGAGATGCTGCATCTCTCTCTCTCTCTCCTCCCCATTCTTGTCATATCTCTCGCCACCTTTCTTGCTCTCTCCAGCTTGACCTATGACCACTCTATTCTGCCTTCACACAACACAGTCCTACCCTCCCCCCCCCCCTCCTCTGTTTGTCTCCTTTTAAGATCTCACCTCCCCGTGTCACCTTTCCTGCTTCAGATTTAGTAACTGACCTGCCTAATCCGCTCCTCTCCCCAGATCTCTGCCAGCGCCAGCAGAGGTCCACCCTGCTCCACTTTGCGGCCAGTCGCGGCCTAAGGAGGGTGGCCTTGTTTTTGCTCCAGCAGCCCGGGGGGAGGGAGTTGCTAACACAAGCTGACGAGCGCGGGGACACACCAGTTTCTCTGGCCAGGCAGAAGGGGCACCAGCACCTAGTGGAGGTCTTCTCAGAGTAAGTACACCAGTACAGTAGGGTCCGCTATGTTAGCTGTGATGCATGGATTATTTTTAGGTGGTTTTAGAGCAAGTTTGACCCTGTTTACTTTCATTTTAACTGTGGGAGAAGCTACTACATATCTAATGAAAATTATGTATTGATAGACAACATCACAAGTAATTGGATAACTGAGAATGCATAAAAAAAAAAAGTCAAACTATCCCTTCAACGTGGTCAAATTTATTTTAGAGTCTTTGTTTTTCAATCGTTCCAGTTAATCACTGTCGTCTGGTTAGAAGCTCTACTTCAGTTCATTGCTCCTCCTCCAATTGTAATGTTTTAATGTCACTACAAACTTGCTGGATTAAAAAAAAGAAAGCTGGATAAAAAGTATCAATGACCGTTTTACAGAACGGCTATACTTAGACGTTTGAACGCAAATTGGACCAAATGTTGCATCTCAAGTTAAAGCAGGTTAGTCCTGACATACTAAGTGGACTTCTGGATCTGAACAAATGATATATAAGGGCCTTCATTTGGTTTTACCCTGATGACTTTTCTTCCTATTTTGGTCTGCAACCGATGCAAGCGTCCACAGCCCAGACTTCTGGTCAGCCAGCTCTGTTTGTTTTGGCTAATGGGAGTCTCTATTCTTTTATTGACTGGAAATGCCGCAAACCTGATTATCTTGTGTTTTGTTAACCCATCTAATTTGACTAATTTATCTTATGATGCTAGAGAGAGCTGATTAGATAGGCAGGTATTAATGCCTGCATCGGATGTTTTACATGTATTAATGTTTCAAGTTATATATTTTGGATTTATCTCTATGCAAGTGTGGGCCAACATATTGCTGTAAGTACGAAACATTGCACAATCATACATACATTTGTATTTTTTTTTTTTTTTTATGAAAATAAGTTCTCATGTCCATATAGTGTAGTTGAGCTTCTGAATGCAATTATTCAAAAGTGAGAGGTAAAGAATTGAACTTTGGTTAAACCCTCGACCCCGTTCAGGCCATGTTCTGTAGCTCCGTCTGAGCTCTGAGAGAGGTGTTTGCTTGTATTGTGGGACTGTGAACAGAATGCAGTTGGCAGTGTGTGTTTATGGTGAAATATGTTTGGAGTACTGAGTAGAACACTGATAAGACTGAATATCAGGGACAAGGTCTGTGACACCTGCTACTAGTATACACCACCCAAAACCCATGTTACTTTACTGTGTCCTGACTTTACACCGGGGGCTCCCAACTTTGTCAGTTGCCCCCACCGCCCAAAGACATTTATTATTTAAACTCGGTAAACCCACATGTGGGGATTTAGTTAATCATTAGTAGTCTCATACAGGTTTTGGATGAAAACAGCTAAAATCAATAGCATTTCCCCCTATAAACTATTAAAATACAGTTTGGGACACACCCAACTAATGTCCTGGGAACCCTCAGGGGTCCTGGAACCCGCTGTTGAAAAGACTAGCAATGCCACTTTGAAACAATAAAAGAGATGGCTGACTAAAAATAGAATTTCCATATAAGGGCATATAGAATGAATTGAGGATAAAATATATTTAATGATGGTAGCTATAAAAACTTACTCAAAGATTCACTACTGAATCTGACACCATGGCACTTTCCTTTGGTGTTTGACATTTTTACCATGTTACTTTACCGAGTTACTTTATCTATCCCTAGTATGTTAATGTGGATTGGGGTTGTCTGTGCTTGAACGCACACTAATCTGGCAGTGGAGATACTGAGTCACTTACGGATAATCAGAGGATTATAGTCCAGGCAGCAAGCTACTTCCCTGTCCATTCTGTTTCCCCTTCATAGTGATCTCTCTATCATCGATCTCTTCCTCTCTCCTACCCCTGTCTTCCATATTCAAACCTCTCCTCTGTTTATTGTCCCCCACTGATGACATCACAAGCACTGAGTCATTCAGCAAAAATAGAGAGAGGAGATGACTATCGATAGTCAGCCACCCACACACACCTATCTCTAATATTCCATAGAAACAATGTTGTAATACATCCCAGTTGAGAGAGAGAGAGGTAGGGGGTAGTGTGTGTGTGTGAGAGAGAGAGAGCGAAGGTGTGATTCCTTTACAGATTCCATTCTGGGATCTAACTATTATTTAGTGTGTCTCCATGGACCACACACACATCTCTCTCTTGGCTGCCAGCAGTGTTCTTAGCAGTAGCTGTGGTTCCCAGCACACTCCAGACAGCTACAGCTGTACAGGAAATGAGAGCAGTTTGTTAAATCTGGCTGTCTTTTTCTGTTTTCATTGTTTTGTTTTCATTTTCTTTCTTGCTTTCATTTTTTTTTTTTATAGGGTTTCAATCGCATATCAAGCATCTCCCTTGCGCTCTATTCTTATGTTTCAAGGTGTGTCACTACAGGAGATACTTTAGGTTTACTTTAAGAACATTAAAACTCAAACAGAGCCTGTTTTCGAGTGCTGTATAGTTCACGCACTATATAAATAGTAGTAAAAATAGTAATATGTTCACGGTTTATTAGGGCATGGTCGCTATTGAAATGCTAATGTCCTCTCTATGAGGACAAACCTGTTTTGAACAGTGATTCCTTATGAAGTTGGGTGTGCAAGCGTGTTTGGTTGTGTGTGTGTGAGAGACACAAAGCTACTGCCAAATCTGATGAGACATAATACAATCTTTAAAATGTTTGACGGTTGTCAACTGTGAAGAAGTATTTGAAAAATTGTACTTCAGAATTTCAGCTAAATCTTTGTCACAAGGAAACCCAAATGTGAATAAGACAAGCTAGTGGTGTGAAACTAGACCTGTCTTAGACCATGATGGTCAGTGAGCAATTAAAGGGAGTTATTTCTGGTCAGTGAATAAATTGCTACAACTTGATGCACATCAGAAAATAAATGCATCAAGGCTCACACAAATTGGTTTGAAAATTTGGTTGATTAAGATACATTTTTACACTTGTGTTAATATATTTAAGGAAACTGCAATATAATTTGCAAAAATTAGGGTTGATGAAGAGAACTACTGGCTTATTCTGAATGTGGAAGTGAGTGTTTGCATACAGTCAATTTAATGTAGTGCGGCTTGGATACTACTGTGCGATATACAGTTTGGACAGTAGGGTGCAGTGTCATTTGCCCTTTATAGAGGCTATAGATGAGTTGTGAGCAGCATGGTTCACTTAATTTGAATGACAGAGTAGTTAATCCCTTGCTCAGGGTGTGGGTGGCTTATGTGGGGCAGGTTTGGATGAGTGATGTGATGTCATCTGTTAGGTTGGTGTGTGACATACACCCACTTTATTAGGTACACCTGCTCCTTAATGCAAATATCTATTTAGCCAATCACGTGGCAGCCACTGGGTGCATACAAGCATGCAGACATGGTCAAGTTGCTGTTCAGACCATCAGAATGAGGAATTGAGAATTTACCAGTGGTCTAATTTGCATGGTACAGTGGTAAGAAAATAACAAATGCTATTATTATTTTTCTATTATATTGACAGTTGTGAAAGACGTGTCTGTTTCTAGGGGAGAGTGATATATGTGTGTGTTTGTCTTAATGGTCTAGGGGTGTGTGTGTGTCCTACAGCTGTAGCTGGTTTCTCAGACGGAGGTGCACTTGTTGTGTTGCAGGTATGATCTCTGGGTGGAGCCACCGGATCGGCTTAACATTTGCCCGGAGGGCGGAACATTTCAACACCACCCAGGCCTGGGCACCTACACCTTAACGCTCCCTACCTGCCCAGAGAGAGAGAGAGAGGGAGACGACTGGGAGAGGAGCTTGAACAGCCTCTTGCATGATGACATTCATGAGCTGAGAAGACTTGTACAGCTTCACAGAGGCAGAAAGGTGGGCAGGAACACGGCTGGCTCTGTTTATGATTTCATTATTGCTTCTTTTCTGTAGACACTGCAGTAAACTCTGTTTTGCTACTAAGCAGGAAGTCCTAGTGCTTCTAAAACTTGTGTGTGTTAGCCTAGATGTTAAACCATTCATGAGTGGTGAAGACGTGAAACAGCAGACATGGCTTTCAGATGTTAATTACCTATAATTAATTATTCTAATAACTAGCCCTTGTTGTTTGAGGAGTGCTCCTTTCAGGTAGCTCAATAGCACATCATGAAAGTCATGTGTACAAGTCAATGCATGTTATGCATCTGGTTTTACATGTTTGAGCCCCAGGTGTGCTCTGGCTGATATCATGCAAAGCTGTATGTAATATTCCACGGTGCCCACATGTTAGAGTTGGGCAAAAAACAATAAACAAAAATGATGCAATTAAGACACACCAAAAAATTTGTAAAGCTGTGTAGATCTACTTTGGAACTACAAATCGAAAATTAAGGTTTTAAAAGTAAAAAAGAAAGTTCAATATACACTGGTAAATATACGATTGTTGCAGTCGTTTAAGAATGAATATGTTAAAATGTACCTTTTCTGCATGCCTTTGTCGTAAACTGGCTGGTGCACTTAAGCACACGTTTGTCTGCTCATTGTCTTCACACATGGTTTAATAGAACAGTATTATTTTGCTGTGTGCCCCAGTGCCTGTAGGGAACCATTCCAAACAGGGATGATAATGTGCATAGACAATGGATAACTGCAGAATAACAACATTTTTTATTGGTCTGTCTGAATGATGTTGGGAAATCTGTACCTTAAGAATCTGTAATGGCAATTGCAACTTTCTGTAATTGAGTTCTTTACTCTTGCAGAAAAATGATTTTTCTGACATCACACCAACACCCGCCTCCTTATATGCCCCCCACAATCATGGACCTGACAGCCCTGCTGGAGGGGTGTGGCCATGCTCTAACAGCCAACGAGGGAGTGAAGAGGCGGCCAGCTTTGCACCAGCAGCCGTAGACAGTCCAGGAAGTGTCTTGCCGTTGGCGGAGAGACGGGAGGGGGAGAACTGTGTTGACCGTGAAGCATCCTGTGCCGCTAGAAGCCGTCATCACATTCAGGAAGAGGAAACGAGCGAACAGGATGGCGGCACTTACTGGCATAGAGTCCACAGAAAAGCCAAAAAGAGGACTACAAAAACCTCGACCACTAGTAGACCAGGGCCAGAAGCAACTTCATTTCCCATAGAAACACTGGTGGTGGTAACATATGAAGGGAGTTCACACAGTCCCTGTACAGAAGAGACTCTGTTACCCATAACTCCACTGTCAGGGCTGGGTGTCAACACGAAGGGATCTGGCAACAGGTCCGTTGCCCTGGTTACCAGTTCAGTAGAAAAACAGGAAGGCGAGAAGTCGGAACTTGGCCTCGGGACTTTAGACATACTCACAGAGAAAGAGAAACAAAGGTGGTCTCAAACAAAGACGGACGTTAAAAGAGAGAGAAAAACAACAGAAACAACATGTTTCTTAACTTCTGAGTCAGCAAGTAAAGAGAAAGGTGAGTCAATGCACATTTGTTGTTGGTTTACACAGTCATGTGTTGGGTTGCACTACATTGACTAAAAACGGTATCTATTCCATGTTACGTTATTATTGGGCCAGCAGGGGGTCAATTCTTTTGACATTGAGCTGGTTAATGTTAACCCATTGTCAGAGTCCTGTGGGAAGTGTTAACTTTGGCTATCCATTTGTGCATGCTTAGCCCCGTGGGCCTACATGGTGGTGTATTAGTCAGTAATGAAACCCAACAACCACCACACACTGTAACAGTGCGGAAATATCTTGTCTTGCAAGTTAAAACAGGGGAGACAGCCATTGAACATTAAATGGGATACAGCAATGCAAGGAAATATGTTTTCTAAGAAATTTCAACACTAGAAAGGCCGTGTTTATGCCCCCACATAGTCAAAACCCACCGCATTTATAATGCCGTCAAATTATTAATTTAAAATCGTTTGCTATAAACTGATGAGTAATTTTTGCTTTTCCAGCGTTTATTTTTGTGGACCTTTTTTTCTTTAAATTTTTTAATGTTGTCTCTCTTTTCTCTGCCAGGAGCCATGGGCCAAGGTCACTCTCTGGATCCTGAGGGCAGCCAGTCCAGTGTTGAGGCATCAGAGCACCCCGACTGCCAGGGCAGCCCCCACCCCCAGGGCGTCGAGGGGAAAGCTCGTAAACTGCTGTGGAGTGACAGAGGCTGCGCTGGCTCGGTAGTCGGACCGCTACCGCCGGAGCCACGAACGGTCCCCAACAGAGTGTGGCACCAAGATGAAAACATGGCTTGTGAGGCGACCGGAATAGACGCACCCAAAAACAAAGCCGCTTCACAGACGATTTGGTATGACGGTGACCCGACGGGGGAGACGCTGGGAGATGTCAGACAAGTGGACTCTCAGGTGTCTGGTCACGGCACACAGCAGCAGCCAGGACATGCTCCCAGCGGCGAAGCTCTGGCGTCAGCCCTCTGCCAGCCCCTCACTGTTGGACCGCAGCCAGCGCTGTCACATGGACCTGGTGCACAAAGCCAGGAAGTGCACAGAACCCTGCAGGACCGGAAAGGAAGACATGATGGGGGAGGAGAGGAGTGGAAAGAGGGAGGAGTGCCGGGAGGTTCCGCGGAGGGCGTCGACAGAGCGACGTTCAACAACGGACAGAGTGCTGAGAGAGAAGAGGTCGAGACGGGCGGAGCAGAAAAGGGGAGGAAGAAAAGAAGGAAGAAGAGGGGAAAAAGGGGGGGCACTGAGGCTAAACTCAGCTCCAGCTCAGAGTCTCCCTCCCAGATAGAGACACAGACGGAGGGCGAGAGAGGGGGAGAGAGAAGGGCAGACACGGAGACAACACCAGAGGCCGCAGCTAAAACAGGAAGTGCCTCTGAGTCAGTCCTGAGAAAGGAAGCTGACGAGAGCGCCATGCATCTTCCCACCCAGGCGGAGGACGAGAATACCGACCTTTATGGACCCAGTCCTGCCCTCTTAAACCCATCAGAACCTGGCCAAACGGGCACCGGAACAACTGAGGTAGCAGCTTTAGTATGCTCCGAATTAAAGGAAAAGCCACAATCTATGGAACCGGTAACGATGGCGGATGATATGGAAACAACACAATTGTGCCAGTCTAAGGATTCCACTGTATCTGTGGCGAGGGAAGTTCTAGGGGACCTGGCAGAACCTAACTTCGCAGCGGATCTGCCTTCTCCACATTCAGAGCCCACCCAATCAGCGGATGCTTTGAGTGTGGATGAGTTTCCTCAACATAACAAGGAGCTTGTTGCGTCTGTGGAACGTAGCTCCACACAACCTGTGCAGATTTTAGAAACTGTACGCGGTAATACTGCAGAAGCTGCAGAAAGCATGGACCCTACCAACCTAGCGCAACGCGGCCTGCGTATCGCAAAATCCACAGGATTTCTGGGATCTGTACCGCTAAAAGAAGCCACCGAATGTTGGGAGCATGTGGAAGATGGGAGGAGGGTGCTTGGTGAAGCTGAGGATGTTCCACTGCTTCCAAAGCAGGAAGGAAGAGCGCAAGCACCTGGAGGGGAATATTTAGAACATTGTTTGGCCACTGAGTCTCCTATAGACGGACGGAGCGAGGAGGAGAATAACGAGGCAGGAGGGGTCAAAGAGGAAATGTCTACCGGTAGGGGAAGGAGTGAGGCTAACGACAATGAGGGAGCAGAGGAGCAGAGCCCAAATGGAGCTAGGGAAAGGCCAGGAGGTGTACAGTATACTGGCCTTAACGACAGTGTAGCAGGAGAGAGGGAGGAGGAGACAGGGAGCACGGAGAAAGGGGATGTAAACAAAATGGGTTTGAGAGAGGATGAGGGAGGCTGTGAGGGCGATGGTCGTAGGAACCTGGCCCCGGCACGTGAGGAGAACAAGCGCAGCTCCAGCGAAGAGCTGGCCGCCACAGCTGTAGCGGTTGTGACTGTTGCAATAGCGTCAGCCGCCGCTAGCGTTGAACTAACCCAAGTCCAACGTCGTTGCCCAGTGTCACCTAGCAAAGAGCAAGTTAGCGGTCTACTGCCAAACATAAATAGAGATGATGTAAAACAACTGGACGTTGAGGTACCAAGTAAGGCAGTTGACCAGCTCGCTGAGGTTTCACATACAGATCTGTCTGAACCAGTGATCCATTCTAACTTTGAACCGCTGGCTGAATCCAATGCATTTGTGTTGACTCAGAAGGACACTCAACTGGACAATAAGGAATCAGCTCAAGCACAGAACCAACTCTCAGTATATTCACATAGGGACTCTTTCACAGGGTTCAGTAGCAATGAGCAAGACGGCATTAAACTTGAATCAGTCACCATAGTGTGCAAATTACATATAATGGATGATAAAGTGGTAAGCAACCTTCCAACACAGTCCAGTAGCAAAGATCAGGCCCATCCCGAACAGTCGCCTCTGGCAGACACAGCATTACCAACGCAGCAAAGGGAACCAGCGAAAAGCGCTGACAGCCCCGAGAAGGCGTACATGAAACCTTCTGCTGACAAAACTATAACACAGCTAGACAGCCATGTTCAGCTCCACCCAGATAGCCAGCCCCCTTGTCCTGTGATTGACACTGGACAGCAGGGGACGATCGCCGGTACACTTGACCAGCAGTCTGAGGCAGATACGAGCCCCGTCAAGCAGAGTGGCGGCCATTCCTTCCCCACAGAGGAGTGCATTTGTGACACGGTAGCCGAGCTGGTCAGAGGCCAGCCTGACGCACAAGACTTTGACTCACCAGAGCCGCATGATCATTCTTCTGTGTCCCCAGCGTCACCTGCAGCCCAGTCAGACATGGTTGACTCTGTGTTTAAAGTAGAGGCAGCAGGGAGCTGTGACCACGGTGTCGCGGACATGCTGAGCCCTAAAACGGAGAGCCAGAAATGCGATCCGTGCCCAGAAAGCCAAGAGAAGGAACACGGTGATGTAACGCAGGAGGATGAGGTCATTCCACCTCGGTGCGAGATAACACTTCCGGTCACTCTTTGCGACTCCCCGGCGCACACCAAAAATGGTACGGCCCATTCAAATTCTCTCTCGGAGGAACTGTCTACCACCGATTCTGATGGTGGAAAGCCCCAGTCGTCGTCGCCGGAGATTGAAAGTGGCAGGGGCGCATTCTGGCGTGAGGCTCGTGACACTGCCCCTCCGGAGAACGAGGAGGGCATGCTCCAAGGCCTGGAGACCGACGACAACGCGCTGGACGTGGTGGATGGATGGAAGGAGAGGGAGAGACGGAAAACAAAGGAGAGAGAATACACGCTTGAGGTCACTGCGCCTGACAGCACCCAGGGAGGTAAATGACTCTTTATGAATTATTCCTCAGCCACAGTGTCTTTTTGTCTCATGTCATGTCATGTTTTTCTTAAAGTTTCCTAAAGCTTTCTTGAAGGCACTTCAATTGAATACTTTAACCACCTGTCGCACCTAACGCATAACTTGGGTTCAGACTAAATGTTTGGCTAACTTTCTAGTCCTCTAATCAGGCACAGACTGAGACCTGGACCCCGGGGGGCATGGTACACAATCTAGGAGATGATATTCGCAGATTAGAGGCTTGAGGAAAAACCAGCGTGTGTGACACGCCACCGGTCTGTACTGCATGCCTCCCTTGTCCTCCATAGCGAGGCGGCAGTTCCTGTGAGCCAGTAGGCATAGCGGAAAACGCAGGTTCCAGCTGATAATGCTGGGTTTGTTTGTTCTCTGTCGAGTCTTGTCTATTCTTGACCCTCCCTGGCTTGGGCTGCCTTGGTGCGATTAGGTCAGGATGAATAGAGGGAAGCCATGAGACACACCAGCGTAATGTCACTAACTGGGTGTGCGTCTGCACACGCTACTGTTTACCTAATCAGACTGTTTGTGTGGGACTCGGTAACCAGGCAACCTGGTGATGTCAACAAGTCAGTCTCACTAGACGGCGAAAGTAGAGGCAGGATGACAACTGACTCCTCTCACTGTGTGTGTGTGTGTGTGTGTGTGTGTGTGTGTGCACAAATAACATGACAGACAAGCTGTTTGTGTGGGACAGCAGTGAACCTGTAGAGTTTTTATAACCGTCTCTCTTTGTGAACAGAATGCATGTATACACACAAACACACACACCCCTTTTACACAACTTGTGTCATCATTACACCCTTTAGTGTCCTGAATCTCACACTCAGCTGGATTTGTGTTTTTTATTGTTGTGAAACCAGCAGGCCGATGGGAATGGTATGGTTGAGTGTGTGTCGATTATGAGGAAACGTGTGTGTGTGTGTGTGTGTGTGTGTTATTAATAGCAGAACAGTATAGCCAGATGCCGGGCTACATTGTGTTCTAATAGACACGTGGACTCCATGACTTCCACGCATGGGTATTAATATCTTCTGTGCCACATCTGATCTCATACCAGTGTTTCCATTGTTGCCCCGAGGATAAGATCATAAATCCGATCAGATTATGTGCACTGGAGGTGTAACGATACGCACGTTTCACGCATTTAATTCTGTACAAGCTACAATATTTTATATGACTTGTCTTGTCCAATAGGAAGGTCAGAATAGGGATTAGTGCATGTTTGAGAGAGAGCAAAGAGAAGCAACAAATGGAATTTTTAATTTGTACGGACTGTATTGAAAGCTAACTTTAGACTGTTCTTTCAGTTTCCTGTTACATATTTTAGTGTGTGTGTGTGTGTGTGTCCGCATGTCAATAAGATTTGTGCATGTTGTGTATGCATGCTGGCACTTTCTCTTCCTCTCTCACATCCTCTTCATCTTCGGCAGCCTCCTCTACCCTACCGCAAACCTTCTTTGCGCTCCACATCTCCTGTCCCCAGGTCCGTGATGTATCTGGTTTATGTGATATGTAATCCTATAGTCAACATACAGTCAAACATTCAGCTCCATAACAATTAGGTCATTTAGCAGACACTTCTTCCAAGCAGCGTACAGTGAGTACCGTTAGAGGTATTAAGGAGCAGGTAGCGTTTATGCTTGAGGTTGCTTACAGGATGTCTGGTCATGTCTGGGATCCAGCCCACCTTTCAGCTAGGAGTCGACCACCCTAACCATTAGCCTATCATGCCCCCATAAGCACATAAACATAATCCACAGTCAACATAAGGTAAGCACGATGCTAAAGCACTGTATCCTGACAAATTAGGGGTGTTATCAGTATTATTCGTAACAGTTTAGTTAACTAATTGTAATTGTAAAAATAATCAGTCAATCTAGAATAGATTATCCAATGGTTATTAATTACATTCTGACTAGCAGACTGGTGTTGCAGGCCTTGCTGTGTGTGGTCGGAGCTAATGCGTGGTTAGGACTTCTCCTTTCTGAACCAGTTCGTTCTTTCAGTGATGCAATGGTATCGAAAAAAAGTTTGTGCGTATGGGCCTATTAAAGGAACTACAAGGAGCTTTCCGCCATTTCACAATCCTTTTATGTAGTTGGGATGTATCTAATTATGCGACATAAAATAATGACACCATCGGCGATAAAGGTGGCCATTTCATTATGATTCCAATGCTCGTCATCACGTCCGGTTATCTGCAAAATCGTATTCATGGATTTATGGCATAGACTGGAAAGTCTATGCCATAAATTAATTTTATCTTGCTTCATCACGTTGCGTCAGACAAAACGTCTGTTGTTCCGGCTCTCAACTGTTCTCTTCAATACAAACGCACTCTTTCACAACACTCACTGAGACAGTTTGCAAGACTATCTATTTTAATGTTACATATATCCATATAGAAATATAAAACCTAGTAAGAAATATTGGTAAAGTATATTTTGTTGTAGGCATTCACTTGGGCGTTTGACTGTAGTTAGGACGTTATGGATGGCTAGCCATCCAAATTTGTGAAATGGCAGCTGTACAAATGTATATAGGTGTCATTTGTAAATATTATCATTGAAGTGTGTGTGTGTGTGTGTGTTTGTCAGTATGTCTTGTTTGTTTTTTCTCTAGTAGCAGTGTGAATGTCTTAGCTAACATTTGTGCTAACCTCTGTGTTTTTGCCATCCATTGTCACGTGTTGTGTTTATCCACCTCCACTGATGTTTTCTCTCCATGTTGTGTTCTATCCTCAGAGCCAGAAGTCCATCTAACAGAGAGGGAGCACCCTCTGCAAACAGCGTCCATCTCGGACAGCACACACGTTTCAGAGGTGAGTTTACTGTTGGCTTACTCAACATAGCTGAACCCATGGCTTTAAGTTACTGGTTTGTGACGTCAGGCTCCTGCCTGGAGAAAACGATGGATTGTGTCTTTAAGTCAGGCCAGATATATTTATAGTGCACGTTTGACAAAATGGTTAACTTTCAGCATTTTACTGTAGTTTTCGAGAAACTTTTTGATGGGTGTGTGTGTGGGGGCTTCACTTGGTTTAAGAAAGTATACTCAAAGCATGGCAAACATAGAATGTCCTCCTATGACGAAAGAAAAAAAAAATCATGGGCTGAACTTGAACTGGTTACCCTTTTTAGTCTTGGTGCATAAATAGCATTTCTTTATGAAGTTGCATTAACTTCAGACTCTCTTTTAAATGTATTTAATGCAAACTGTGCAGCCTGTTCAGAATTTATCGGAGCACACCTAGCTAGTGTGTCGCGCATGTGGGCTAACGTGGCGTCTCCTCATAAAAAAAAAAAAGTAAAAATTGTTTTTGTTAACATTACTTTGATCTAATATGGGTGTGTGCAAGTTGAAGCCTGTTTAAAAAAAAATTATGAATTTAAAGCCTGCTGCACCTTGTGCAAGAAAACGCTCTAATTAGAAACTTTGGGTATACAGGCATTAGAGTTGTATGGGAAGTCAGAAAAACAAAGCTTCCAGCAGATGCCATCACCCAATGTTGTTCTGTATTCATATCGGGAGCCTATCACTAAAGTCCGGCCCCTTTGGTTGCCAGTATGGACGTGAAGTGGGTCTTAAATTGCATTCATAATGGTCTTAAAAAGTCTTACATTTAATTTGTTGGAACCCTGTATAAGATACAGCTTGAATATTCTTTGAGGTGGTATAAACCTGGGTACAGCTATTTGGTGCCCTATGAGGTCAGGCCAGAGTCACTCATGCAAACCTATAAATCTGTTTGTGATGTCTCTAAATTACGCAGGAGTTGGCCTACTGGACTATTTGTACTGCCTGGGGTCACAATAGAAGATATGGGAATGTTTAGACCTTTCCTCTGTCTGTGTGTGTGTGTGTGTGTGTGTGTGTGTGTGTGTGTGTGTGTGTGTGTGTGTGTGTGTGTGTGTACACAAGATTACCTCAGCGTGTCTTGTTTTCATGAGCCGGGTGATGTCATGAGAGAGGGATGAGGAGGAGGGCAGGATGGAGGGAAGATACAGGTGAAAGGGGATAATGATAAGGAGGTGTTCAGAGAGAGGAAAGGCTGGAGATAATGTTTAATGTAAAATGATCGATTAGATAAGCTTATAATTATAAAGTTCACAAGTACTAAAAAAACGACAAGCCCTCTTAATATTGCAAATAAGTGTTGCTTAATAAAGCCTTAATGAAACCTTTCTAAGTGCTACACATTATATAGAGGATTCACAGATATGCGCCTATTATCTATTACTCATGACAAATATAATTGATGGTTTATAGGACATTTAGTACGTAAAGATGGTAGCAAGTAAGTATACAGTAGACTATATCGGTTAAATAAAATAATAATAATAAAGTATATTTTCAGTAGACCGTCGGCTGATTTTCTACTAATCATGGCTGCAACTAACCTCGCTACAGAAAAGCTTTCCTTCACATCAGGTCTACAATTACCCATAATCATTTCCTTTAGTCATTGTGTTCCCTTTTTTGAGTTGATGATAAGTTTAAGTTAAAAATCCTCTTTAAACCCAGTGCGTCACCTATGGATTGTACACCTTTTCTGCTTAGAAGACAGTTTGTGTAGGTTTGTTAGGGGTCTTGCTAAATGACTGCATGTTAAAACCCCTCCTTAACAACTCCCATTGACGTGGCTAATCTGTCCACTGCCGTATTGGTTTTTACCTAGCTTTATTTCCACAGCCCGGCACCTTTTTAACGTGTCTGCACACAGATGTATGCACTTAATACCTTCATAAGTGTTCTCATTGTGAGCTGGTTTACTGCTGCATTGGACACTTGCCATAGTGACTGCATGGCTCCACGCTACTCTGCCTGGCTGTAAATAATGACGTTCAATGCTAAGTAGTAGTCTGTAAACCAACAGATAGCATCTTAGTTTGTACTTCGTCACGTCTGTGCACATCAATATGTGCGTTACCTAAGCTGTTTTGCATATCTGTATTTTACAGGTCAGAGGATACAGAGGATTGCAATAAAATAAACATTCTTTCTCATCTACTTTCACGCATGTAGACAGATGTGTTGTCGATGTTTGACCTTGTTGCGTTTGTTGAATTTGCTGCCTTTTTTATGTGCTTTGCTGACCTCTTGTGTCCATTTCTGGAATAACTACTTCCAGATGTATTTCTCTCCTCCTTCCCGCTCGCACCGCCCTCTTGGAATCCCTTTCCCTCTGCCTGCGTCACAACTGGACACTGTACAGCTGTTTCTATGGTGACAGCTGTGTTTGCGTGCTTCTTATTGGTTACATATGTTGTCAGTTGTTTCCGCTCATTGCCTCTAAGTTACCTCTGTGCTTTAGTCAGTGAGCAACACCATTGAACGCTTTTATTGACTGAAAAAAGGCTAGTTTTATTTGACCCAAACTCTTAAGACCATTATGGTGACTCATCACCTAATTAGAAGAGCAGCCTCTGCCAATGTTACCAAATGGGTACACCCATCCTGTGCATGAGAATAGGTGCATCCCTTCCTCATATCAACATTACCCTTCCTTATATTATTATATTATTTTAAAGCTTTTTAAATGTTGAAATGAAAGACAACCTCCTAGACCACTATTAGGGGCTATTCTACCAAATGCCAAACCTTCTGTAATAAATCTGTTGCATAGTTTGTTTTTATTTATACACGTATACATATATACATACCTTGTTACCATTCTGTTTGTATCCTACAGAGATCATGGTTTATGTTTAACAACCCAGGTCTCCTTCAATGGCATTTTAAAGGCCCTGCGTCTGTCTAACTGTCTAGTTCTCCCAGATCAACATTACACCATCTCTCTCTCACGCTCTCCAAGGACCTAGCATTGGTTTACTATTAGCAGAGACCCTTCTTGTATGCGAAGAATATAACTGACTGTGTTTTAATGAGCCCAGCTTCCTGGGGCACTCGCTGTTTGGGTCACTACGTAACAAAAGTCCCAGTATGTTTTAATGAGCTCAGAGCCCCCAGACCGTGCCGTGGTTTCTTGGCTCTGGACTGAAAAGGTTATGAATCCGTTTCACCTTCCCATAAGTGGTGTACAGTAGATGTAGAACAAAGTAAAGGATGTTCTGGAATAAAAGGAAGCATAGATTAGAGGGAAAACAAAGCTGAACCTTGGACTGGAACAGTTTAGCCTGCTTTGATCATCCACATAAGATTATAACTGAAGCTGCACTACTCCCACTATAAAGATCTCTCTCTGTATGTGTCTCTCGGTGTGTATATATGTGCATATTATGTACGTGCATATGTATGGTAGATGTATGTATGTGCATATTTTTCACTGTTTTGTCTCTTAAAAGACACTTGTGGATGGAGGGATGTTGTCAGTCAGACAGAAAAAAGGAGGAGTAGAGGGTTGAGAAGGGAATTTGTTCCTAATGTAATGGGTGGGGTGTGAGAGAGAGGAATGGAGCGACGGGAGGGAGGAAGAGGGTGGGAGGGAGGGAGGCAGGGAGGGAGGGGCGGTGTTGAACAGATGTGGGCACGGCGTCTCATTTTCCAGTCTGAAGTTTGGGAAGGAGGAACTCTACTGGATTACACACTGGAATATGGGCACTGGGCGCCTTTGACTCTGAAAATACACTTTTTCGTGCATAATACCACCGCTGTAGCCGAAGTTACAGATACAGATTTAGGGTTACTATTCTCTTTAGAAAGACACTTTAGGTTTGCATTGTTTGTATGTATTTTTTTTAAATGTATTTCTCAACAGTCCTACAGGGTCTGATTTAGACAAGAAGTTAATTATAGAATACTTCATTTTGATTTGCTTTCCTTCTTTATTTTTTGGTTTGGTGAATTGTAATGATCCTTTTTTTATGATTCTTATTTTTTCCTGAAACTTCGGAAAGACTAAAACCAACTGGAGCTTTGGACCGTTGCTTCTCTAACGGTTTGTTTTCCTCGGAGGAGAGCTGGCTCCCTCATTTTCCCTCCTGGACAACGTTGCAGCGAACAAAGATGGTGACGGCACAATGTCAGCTGGAATTCAAACCTATGGCTGCGGCCTATTTATTAGACTGTTGGAATTAGCGTTTTAGCCTCGAGCACATCAAATAGCATCGTTAGCATGTATGAGCGTCACAAGAGGAGATACAGCCTCTGTGCCAAAGGGGAGAGAACGGTGGATGTGGTGTTAATTAAGGTAGGTGTGGGTGTGACCATGGAAACGCTGTTCAAATTACACATCGAATGCAAAGCTGTTTATGTGTGAAAGGACTATAATTTATGGAAACTGTCATCAGAAAGTCTAGATTTTTGTAGAAATGGTCTGTTTTAAAACTGACTCACTGGAGCAGTGAAATGCAGTTGTTTGCTTGTGTTTGATGAGCACTGTTCAACGTAAAGTGTGATGCAAAGACCAGTTTGCTGACAGTGGTTTGTGGTCAGATGCGGTAATGATCCCATAATACTAGTGAAGGATGACATCACCGTAGGCACCAAGGTCTCACTGGGCCAACGATTACCAAGCCACTGTCGCCTCTAAACTTCAATAATGTTGGCACATTATTTTCTTCTTTAAAGTGACACTCCTCAATTTGTGTCCAAAATTGGCCTGGTGGTTAAAACCAGACGGGTATAAAACCTCTCACACCAACATTGTTTTGGTTTCAATCTCTGAGAGCACATGTTCGTCCTAGGAACTCCATAAGGGGAACAATAAAGAGGAGTTTGCACTGCGCATTATTCCTCCCCTTATAGAGGTCCTAGGCTCACACAATTCTCTACTCCTCCCTCTCCCCGCCACAGTTGTGTTAACAACAACAAACATACACAGTAAGCTGGGGAGGAAGCTTGGAGTTATTTTGGTGGCGGGTCGGGGGTCACGAGTTTACCTAGTTGCTTAACTAGAGATCTTCTAAAGACCTATCAGGGCCAGAAAGTTGATTGTATTTTCCAGCAAGGAGGATTTTTATAGTGAAAAACAAATAGTGGATGGTTTCTGGCCAAGCCTGCAGGATGGTGGCTGAGGCAGACTTGCCAGCCACAGCGACGCACCACTGATCCTGCATAGAGCCTCTTCCTGCTGTTTATTTCTGAAACCCATGGATGAAATGTGATTTGAGGTCACTTAATGCCTGCCTGTGTGTGCCTGTGTGAGGGCGTGCACTTGTGCGTATAGCATACGTGTCATGTACCACCACCTGTATAGTGTCTGTGTTGCGGAAACCTCCCAACTGAAAACTTTAGTCTTCTTAAAGCTGTGAAGGTTTGTATGAACGTGTGTGTGTGTGTGTGTGTGTGTGTGTGTTGGCCGGTAGCTAGTTTGAGAGTGCTTGTTGGTACAGGGTGTGATATTCCTATCTAGGGTGTGTTTCTGGATCAGGAACTGAGGCTTTAGACCCAAGCGTGCATGCACACCTATGCATATGTCTGTCTGGTGTGCGTGTGAACTGGGACTCAAGTGTCCAGTGTGTCCATCTGCCTGCCTTATTCCTTCTCAGTTCTGTGTGCACAGTCGTTGTTTTCTTAATTTTGCATCTGTATCATCTCTTTGCTCAGGTGTTGAGTTGAGTCTCTTTTGTGTGCGTGTGTGGGGGGGGGTTTAAGTAAATCTCTAGCCTGACAGTCCATGTCCAAACCTGTCTCCCTATAACTCAGTGGTGTTAAAGATCACCTCCGAGTTGACTTAAATACACACGAGTCCAACAGGCAAAAATCAGACTTATCTGGAATGTCCTCAACTTTCTGCTTTTAGTCAAGAACTGTTTAAACCCTTTAGGCTATGCAATCCCATGTTGGGACTACCTATTAGTGATTTAATAGTTTCAACTAAATAGCCTCGTCTAATGACGGTTAAACATCTTTTCTCAAATGATAGATGTGAAGCCAATCATTACTGCCAAACAGCCTGTTGCCATGCAAGTGTTGCTACAGTGGCTTAGTCGTAGTGAATGTAGCCACTGCCTAAATAACTTTTACGTTTTACTACTCCTCATGTTTATGCGCGTTTCCTTCAGGTACTCTAGTTCACCCTGCACCCAAAGACATGAATCTTAGGTTGATAGTCCTGCCGTTGCCCTTGACCACATTGCAAGTAGTTGAATGGGTAATTTGGTGGGTAAAGTGTAACTTATCTGTCTATGACCAGCCAGACATGATTTGATCTTGATGCTGTGATCCATTTTCGGCCCCGATGTAGCTGTCCAGAAGACCTCTAAACCAGTGAGAACTCAGTTAGCAGTTGAATACAGCCTGCATTTGTTGTGATGGAGTGCATTGGTTTGCTTTACACAATGGATCATCTTCAGTACTTTTGGACTGGATGCTACAGTTCTATTGTAAGGGGGCAGGATAGTCTAGTGGTCTAGGTATTGGACTCCTGGAAGGTCGTGGGTTCAAGCCCCAGAGTTGGCCTACCTGTAAGCATCCTTGAGCAGGATGCCTAACCCCTATCTGCTCTGTGTAATAGCACCATATAAATGTAAGTCGCTTTGGTTAAAAGCGTCTGCTAAACTTAATTGTAAGAGAGATAATGCTATAGAAGTTTTTATTCCAGGCCGGGTCCAGGCCGGGTTACCAATGTATTTACCAACCTAGGTACATCAGATGAAGTCCTGGACACTTCATAGGAAACCGACTATCACTTCTCCGATAAGGTTCTTCCACCTGTTGATCCCTTCCTGGGTTGTTGGCTGATCTTTCAATAAGAATGCGCTTATGAAAAGTAAGAGCTTGAAATCTTGAGCTGCCTGATTGAGGCCTCAGTGGATGGAAAAAAGAGAGTGCCCACACACCATGCAATGCTCCAAATATGCAATTAAGTTTAGCTCCTCTCTGCTGTGTGCAATTGACACACAGCAGTAGTTTATGTAAGGAAGGGCAAACATCCGCAAAGCAAACATTTCTGATCCCTTCAGAATGCCTTTTTTTATGTGTACAGTGGGGCGTTCTCATTTAATTGCACAAAAACCTTCCCGTGAACAAGTAAGAACCTGCTCTGGGTTTGACCCGAACAAGACACAGACCCGACTGTTTCTTTGTGTAGCCTTCATCAGGCTGATTGTCAGCCATGTTTGGGCCAGTGTAGGGAGCAGCCTTTCTGCAGGACGCTGGTAACGGGACAGTGAGGAGACGGCACAATAGATGTATTGAGAGACGCGGACAAAGGAGTCATTGGCTTCACGATTTAATGATCCAACAACCCAATATGATCTCACTCATAAAGCGCTGCTTCCAGGAGCAAAATGTATGTGTCTGTGTGTGACAGTTGTGTTGTGCATTGTAACCAGATTTTTGGAGTCCTGCCAGACCCTCTGTGTTCTGTCTCCCATCATCTGAAGCACAGCGCATGTATGCACAGCAGTGATGGTACATATTCTTATCTGGTATTATTATCTAGTATCCTCTTGTGAGCCCAGCGCCCCCGCTTTTCAAACCACAGTATTACAGCAGCGTACCAAAGACCCCCAAGATGCCGTGATCAGGCTGTGAGCTCTCCTCCCCTGTAATCTCCTCTTACGTGTGTCTGTCACACTGCTCCCCTCTGGAGAGAGAGAGAGAGAGAGAGAGAGACTATCGGTGGTTCATGAACCAACCATGAACATCATTAAACGTGTATGAACATTTCATTAAATATTAAAATACTACCTTCAAACTTTTTTCTTCTTCTGTGAAAGCGTCCCGTGAACCCTTGGGGGTTTCCGAACCACCGCTCTATATAATGCTCCACTAGCAGCTTTTTGTTAAACAATCATCCTTGCGATGTTGTTATTGGTCAACATGCATCCAATGAGCACAAAGCTGCTCAAAGTGTGTGTGTGTGTGTGTGTGTGTGTGTGTGTGTGTGAGAGAGAGAGGGGGGGGGTGTGGACTCAAACATGTGATTTGGCAGCCAGCGTCACATGTCCAGCTGACTAACAAGTGGGTGTGATGGTGTGACCGTGTCCAGGAAACTGTTTGACGATAGTCTAACAGGCGCCTCTTGTCTTCTTCTCTCTCCTCGTTAGATCCAGAGAGAGAGGGAGAGCTTCTACCCCCTGCAGCCCCTCCCAGACCCCTGCCCCCCACCGCCCAGCAACACCCAGGCTACAACATGCACAGGTAGGTCCGCCTAACGGTGTGCAGAGAGATGCTCTCTGCACGACTAGATGCTCCATCAATACAGCAGACACAGGCATGGAGGGGCTAAGGCTGTTGTTTCATATGAAAAGATTAGGTGGATCTAACGCTCATGATATTGATATGAATTGCTGATAGTAACTAAACAACAGTGGAATAACATCATACAAACCACCTTGCATTTTCTTACATCTGATTTCACTAGGGAAAACACTGGAAGCCACTAAATTTCTTTCTTGTCATTTAAAATCAGCAGAACCAAGATTTTATTTCCAAAAATAATTAGACAGGTATCTGTGTATATGAGCGTATATGGGGACAGATCTGAAGGACCAGACTAGATTTCACTGTGCCCCTGGGAGCACACATCCTCATCCGTGTGTGTGTGTGTGTGTGTGTGTGTGTGTGTGTGTAATGTGATTTAGATCAGGCCTACATTGCAACAGTAACTACATTACTGTGAATTAGCCCCTCCCAAAACAGAATGAAGAAGCCCTGTGTAACATCACTTACAATTCACAATTGGGTCATTTAGCAGACACAATTTTTTTTATCCAAAGCAAAGTGAGTGCCTTTACCCACATCCTTTTGGCTGGGAGTCAGTCACCCTAACCACTAAGTCTGCCCTGCCGATGATGTCATCATCTCTCACTGCCATGTCAGAGTATTTTCTACAGCTAGGTGTTAGTTAGGTGTCCCTCCAACAGAGTCTAAATTACTTCTACAGCCGCAGGCCTCTATTTGGTAGGAGAATATACTGTGTCAGCGCTACACCTCACAAGACTGTGTCATACCGAAATGCATGTGAAAACAGATGCGCTACATGACAAAAAAACGTTTCGGAGAGAGAAATAATCTGTTTGTTCGACCCTGTTTCAGTGTGAGGTTTTACCACTGCATTTTAAATCGGTTTGTTAATACAGCTTATGACATACGTCTCCTCTTATAGGCCAAGGTTTCTGTATGGTTATATATGCACAGTCCCCGGCAACTTAGAAACTTGTATTTGCCAATATTTGTTTGTTTTTAGCCTCACACAAGTATTCCCACGGCTCCTGAAGAGGTCAGGTTAGCCATGACCTGCTGTTCGCTGCAATACTCTATCTAAATCTAAACACGCCAAGGTTTTTGTTTATTTTTTGGGATGTAGAAGTTTTGTCTATTTCCTTCAAATGACAAAGTACATCAGTACCTCCATTTGCTTATTTATCTTTACCTGAGCGCTGCCTCTGTGATGTCCCACCCTCCCCACTCATGTGAATTTGTTTTACACGATTGCATATGCGTCCGGTTTCCCACTGCGGTAAAATAGATAAGATCACTACCTGTGGGCCTTACAGACGCAAAGAGCAACCCCCCCCCCTCTCTCCATAGTTTGGGTGATGTGAGGTCAGTTTCCTGTCTCAGTGGATTGCACATATCGCTGCAACACTCGTTGCCCAGCGGTTGCATCAGCCAGTGGTCTTTTCCAGACCTGTGAGAAAGACATTAGGCATCTGACACTGGGACACACAAGTGTGTAAGAGAGAAGTCGCGCAAAGTTGTGTCAAGAAAAATAAAAGTTGAAAAAAAAAACATTGCTTCCTTTGCTTTCTATCTGTCCTTCCTCCCTTGCTCTTTTCCCACCCCCCTAGACCTCCATCAGGACATCCACGGTGATGCAGGGGAAGAGTGTGTGTCGGTGTGTGTGCTCCGGACCGAGGCGTCGGTCGGCAGCGAAGGCAGCCCAACGGTCACTGCTGAACTGAATGATAGTGTCTTTAAAAAGGTATACAGTGGATGTACAGACAGACACACACACACGCATGCTGTCCCTCTCACATGCACACACACATACACACACAGACATGTCCTTAGGAATTGACACGGCCTGATTAATGGAATATATAGACACGATTAAGATCCATTCTGTTGTGGAATATGTAGACCAGATAAAGTGTGTTTATGTGCCTCCAGTCTCCTCATATCCAGATCCCAGCAGGCTGGGATCTTTTTTTTAACAGGTTGAGCAATAATTCAACTGAGTTAATTGAGGTTGAGCAATAATTATGCTGACGTGCATGCCTACCTCCAAACCTTTCTAAAATTAAACTGGGGGGGGCACCCTCTGGATATGAGAGTCTCTCAGCCCAGATGGTGTTATGCAACAGTCAAGAAGTCTGTCCCCATCGGCAGCCTGGTGCGCCCCACCCCTTGTTGGACTGGGAAAAAGGAACAAAAAGGGGAGAGACGGAGGGAGAAAAAAGGGGAAAGATGGAGGGTATAAGTGTGTGACGGCAATAGGGAAAGATGCAGGCGGACAGACTGTGAGAAAAGCAGGCGAGCCTGTGTGATATGCCCTGCCTTGCATGATCTCAGTGTGACTCACTTATTCTAGAAAAGGCCTTTTTCCACAGTGCACTCTAGCAGTCCTGCAGCTCTGCTGATTAAACCATCAGCCTGACCACCCTGCTGTCTGCAGGCCAGCCTTCCCCCACTATTATGTCTTGGTAGGCTGGAAAGTCTGTAGAGACAGCTTATCGGCACTGTGACACTAAAGGCTACAATCCACCAAGCTGCCCACGGCAGAAACAGCGGGGGGTCTTTCACTTCGGCTTGGTGGATTCTGGTGGTCTGTGTCTGTCAATTCAACATGTTGACTCAGGGAACTGCCCCCTGTCCAACTGACAGCAAAGCATTGACAGTGGAGTTTTCCCACAAGCAGCAGAAGGAGAGGGTGCAAAATTCGAGTATGGTTTATTTATTACTAGATATACGAGGCAGTGAAGACATGCAGACGACAGGCTAGTTGGGTTGGAAAATAGGACACGCACACACACATTGTTTCATTGTTTCACTTTCAACTCTTGGCACGGACAGAAGGGCACTGTTACAATGTAGGCTAAATACATTAAGAGCTATCGTTGACTCACAGCAACACAGCCAAGCCATTGACATTCACTGCTTTGTTCCCGAAAATGACTAGCAGACAGTTCTGTGCACTGGACATTCTCTCGTCAAGAAAACGCATCGACACCCCCTCATCTGACATCTGGCTTGGCAGAGAACAGCCTTAAAGAAACAATAACGAGTGTGTTAGTTACTCACCCCTCATAGACTAGAATTCTGGGGGTAAAAGGTTGTACTCCCATCCCTTCATGTGTTAGCAACAAATCCATCACCTATTAGCTCCATTGTATTAGAGCTCTGTGAGGGCTGAGTAAATGGGTGATCATTTTTGGATTCCTCGCTCACATCCTTCTGCTTTATCTCTCCCCAGCCAGAGGATCCTGTCTCTTCACCTGAGGACAGAGAGAGGGCGGTCCGGGTGTCCTGGTCCTTGACTGATGATTCCTCCAGTTTGGGGCCGCCCAGCACCTCTCCTCTGTCCAGCCAAGGTGCCCTCTCAGCAGGCACGGGTGGCATGGCCACCGGGGGTTCCTGGAAGTCAAAGGACGGAGGTCTGTTTGCTGGATCCACTTACTCACTTTTTATGAGCCCGGTACTGGTTCTGATTTTAAAACTTGAATTATACACTTAGAAGCGGGGAGAAAAGGGGGGCTCCAGTAGAAACCTACACTTCTGAATCAAACTTGTAAACACCCTCCATCTCCTCTGGTTCCCAGAAGGAGAAGGAGGAAGCTGTGGAGGTGGGGAAGAGGAGGAAAAAGACCAGCTGACAGAGAACCCGGTAACCTCGGCCATCCTGCGTACCTCGATCCGCTCGCTCTCTCCGTTCAGGCGCCACAGCTGGGAGCCGGGGAGGTGTAACGCTGCAGGAGAGACCGGCACGGTACCTCGCAGGTAGGTGCACGCACACACACTAATATACCCAAAATACTGTGATACATACATGTAAGCTTCACTTCACATGGATGTGTTGAATGCCTAAAAGGGGTGTTCACAGTATACGCGGGAAAACCTGCGCCTACCGCGACACAAGCGGAAGGCTGTTCAAGATAAGTTGCGCCACGCTGTTGTGCCACAGAAGAATGCACAAGAGTCGCCGGGGCTCGCTAATCGGTGCAGCTTTGTGCAAAGCAACATCAGGCAGCTGATTTGCAGTGTTCACTTTTGCTTTGTTTTTAGCTATTTAGCTAGCATATGAAAACTGAACGTTTATGATCTTGCCGCCGCGGCACCAACACACATGATTTCAGGATGTCACGCCGTGGTTGCCACGTATTTTGTGAAAGACATTTAAATATTATCATAGGTTATCTTTTTAAAATGGACCTTGTGGTTATCATCTTAAACCACTGCGTCACCAGCGGAAAACACTGTAGAGACAGTGTCCATCCGAACAGATAAACACACACACAGAATATGCATTACTTTTTTTTTTAGTGTGTTTTTTTTTTTTTTTTTTTTAGTAGACTTATATTCCTATGAGAACCCGCTGAGGATCTGGGCTCTTAAACTCTGTTGGTCCTCATAGGACCTTCAATCCGGTCCCACGCGCTGTATGATGATGTCCACTTCCTGTACACATGGCGTTTCTCTGTCAACTGTGGGCCTTATGTCTTTTTATTTAATTTATTTAATGAATTTATTTAGGGCAGGGTGGTGGGGCGAATGTCTGTGGTGAACTGTGTAAAGAATATAAATGTAGGCAAGCTGATGTCGTTTTAAGTTGAAGATGATTTGTGATTAGTTGTGAGTAAAAAACACTTAACCTAGACTATCTAGACTATCCTGTTTTGGATCCTTTGACTCAATAAATATCCAATCCTAACAAGCTGAAAGGAAGGCTAACTGAGGGGGGAACGATACATTTTTACCTTTTATCTGATCAAGATATTTTACATTACTTTTGTTCATAATTCTTTCCCTAAAAACAATGACTCAAGTGTTTGTACATTTGGCAAAGGTTTTGAGTTTGGCTGTGTTTTTATATGTAGTTTAAATGGTAGATGTGTGGTTTTGCATTGACTTTCTTAACTATTTGAACTCTTAACGCAAGCACCAGCTTCAGCATAATGTTCTCTTACATGTTGTGTCTTTGGATACTTGCCTCTTCTCTAACAGTCTTGCATGTACCTTTCATCCTTCTTTCAGCACCTTGAAGAGCATGGAGGGGAAGAGAGCCAAGCCATCTCTCCATAGGAGAAGGTAAGTCCTCCTATTTCTTTCCCTTGTTAGGGACAGGATAGTCTAGTGGTCCGGGTGTTGGACTCCCAGCCGGAAGGTCGTGGGTTCGAGCCCCAGAGTTGGCCTACCTGTAAGCATCCCTAAGCAAGATGCCTAACCCCTACCTGCTCCATGTAATATCACCATGTAATTGTAAGTCGCTTTGGATGAAAGTGTCTGCTAAATGACCTAATTGTTAGCTAGCCAGGCAGTCAGTCAGTCTTGAGGTGATCACTCCCTTCTTGGAACTCTAGAACATTGTTTTAGTTTGAACCCTGTAGAGGGCATGCACTCAGAATTCCAGAGTGGCTTTGCATATTCCCTATAGCCGCCCACACTTTTTTGGACAGTTAATCAACAGCGAGCTTGGGCTGAAATCTGGGGTCCTGGGGGTGCTGCAACATAATTGAGGAGTGTACCTTTAAGCTCAAAAGGCAATCTAAACATTGTCAATGATGGGTGTGTAGCAGTATTTGGGCTTGGTTTTTCATTGTTCAACTTTGAACGCACAAGGAGCTTTTCCATCATTCTGTTTTCCGTTCTGCACGGTCCAAGTCCCTGCACGGTATTCAGTGGAAAAATCATTAATGAAATGAAACCAAAGAACTGGCAAATAATGTCTGGAACGACAGAGGTGAAATGGAAAGTCTGCTTTGATTCAGTCTAATACTTTGTTTTAAGGCTCGTATGTGTATGTATATCCCCCATGGCTGTCAAAGTTAACGCTCAAACAGCTGCTCGGGCCACGCAGAGACGCCCGTTTCCCGTGTGGCAGCGATTCGTCATTTTCGTGGCACCTGTCAGTTTTTAACAAGGGATTTTGTGTAACCGAATATGCTCATCATGACAAACTCCCAGAATATTGAGTTTGTTTATTTGCACATGATGAGCACAAATGCCACACTTTAAGTACAAGGCAATTGTGCAGGAGAAGGAAAGAAACTAAAGGGGCTTGCAAGGAACCTCCCCCTAAGCACATGTTCAGTCAATAGCTTGTAAAGATGACATATGAAATATAACGGTCAAAGTTACATTTAGCGTAACGCATAAAAAGGGTGTGGGGGGGGGGGGGGAGCTTTATTTGCAATGTTGTCTAGATTTGCCTGCCACATTCTGCAAATTTTAATATAGTTAAAGATTTTATTATTCTTGAAAGTTTATCATGACTGATTAGCACACGCTTACAACACACATGCTCATTGAGTGTGACTATAAACCAGGCCTATGTAAAACATAAGAATAATCACAAATCTTCTAGATCTTCCATCCGTCACATCTAACAATCCATTAATCATTTTCTAATCACTTCTCCACTCCTCTCACTCACACTTTCCCAAACTTCCTTCCATCTGTATGGATCGTTTGTCCGTCCGTCCGTCCATCCATCCGTTCATCAATCCTTCCATCCAGTATGAGCTGGTGTCCGTCCAACATGCCTCATCCTGATAAGCAGCAAATAGACAACAGAAGGTAAAACTTGAAATGCCAGGTCACTGTATGGAAATGTTTTTCTTTGCGTACGTACTGTTTTAAATTGACAGAAGCGTAGGGAGGTAGGACTCAACAGCGGACACAGTGTTGTGTTTTGAACACAGAAGTGTTTCTCTTTGGCCATGGCCATCGTTAAATGACTGGAACTATTACATTAACTTAGTGTTGGTACTAAAGAGTGTAGAGTGTCTGTCTTACTTGTGGTAGCTGGGTGTTATGACTTGTTCACATTCTCAGAATTGTCAGTGAGCCTGCTGTACCTCCAATAAAGGAAGTCACAAAAGCCACACTCTGTTTATGACAGACTGATTAGAGTGTTACAGACCTACAGTATGTTAGTTCTACAGTAGTGCTATGGTAAATGCTATACTACGTCGTTTGGAATGGACGGTATCAAGATTGTCGTCAGTCCGCCAGACTGGTGGTAAGGCTTTGGAATAACTATGCATTAAAAACTATCGCATTGTTACAATGTTAATCTGTTTGCTAATGTAACTTTTTCACAGCCATTATAGATATTTGTGTTTTTATTTATTTACTGTATGTAGATTAATTTCTTAAACAATGTTGTTTCAAGTGGTTTAGAAGCAACATTAGGATATTTTATTGTTTCAAAGTTTTCTCAAAAAGCACAAATTGTTAACGTAAGTAAGCTACAGGGTTAAATATAGGTCCAGTTCCTCTTTAACTTGCAGTTTGCTTCCACAATACATAATTTGTACTTTTATTTCTTTAAAATTCCTTTTTAAAGAAGTCCAAAGACTTCTACTTGTGCAAATTATTAACGTTTTACCTAATATAAATGATGTCATGATTCAATAAAAGGAATCTATTTATGGAAATTGCAAAGTCTAATTGGCTACATAAATAAATGTAGCCAATTTTTGAGAACAATGGACCAGTTTGGAGGTCGCCAACATTCAACACACACAGGATAGTGTTGACCACTACACAACTGCACTGCTACAAATAGTTATTTCTAGTGTGAGTATGTATAGATGTGAATATATGTGTGTGTATGTAGTTATGTGTGTGTGTGTGTGTATATACACACGCACACTATTAAAGAAAGCGAAGGAGGCCATGCAACATCACATTAGCAATGTCTCCCTTGTCCCCTTGCCCAGCTACAGTCTGGAAGGCCTGGAGGTGGAGGAGGGAACAGACCAGGCCTCATGCAGCTGCCTGGGTGCGTCCGACCGAGAGGGCAGGCCGGCGGGTCGGGGAGTGCGACTGGACAGCCAGGAGAGGTGTGGCGGTTCCCTGGTCTCCCTCACTGAGGAGGAACCGGAGGGGGATGGTAGCAGTATCGACAGTCAGGTTGGTCGGTTGGTCGGTCGGTCAATGTGGGTGTCAATGTGTTCTGTGTTTGTCTCAAAGTAAACAACCTCTTTATTTATTTTGTCTTTCCGGTGTTGTATTATAGAGCCCTCATCGAGCCATATCCATGACAACCAGCTGTCCTGCCATTCCTCTCAAGCAAACCCTCACCAAATCCATCTCCATGGTTACAATCAGTCACCGAGAAACAGATGGTTGGTGTCTGATCATCTCCGCTTTCTTTTCTGCTCCACAATAAATCGTCCGCTAGACCCCTGTTTTCTCCCCTTCTTCGCGTTCATAGCCCTCCCCATCCCTGTAGTTGTGAAAAGTTACATTTAATTATCAAAAGTGTGTAAAAAGAGCTTTTCTATTTCATATTCATGGTGTCGCCCCCTCCTTTCTGATACCCTTCAGTGAATGGACGGCCTCGAACAAAGCGCCGAATCAGCTTCTCTCTCAGTATCTCTCCGCTCTTCCCCAAAACTAGAAGCTTCTTTACTATTGACTCTTCCTCCAGTGACGAGGACTTAGAGGCAGGGAGTAAGTACTACAAATCCCAGAATGCCTGGCGGTGGTCCTCCTGCACCTCTTGTGTCGATGTCATGCCCCTGCCTGACCAAAACAGTCTCACTAAACTCTGTCAGCTCCTACTAAACATTCCCTAGTGTATTATTTATGGTCCTTTTTAGTAGATTAAAAAAAAACTATTTTTTTTATGGTAATTACTATTTCTGAAACACTAATATGTGAGGATGTTGGGAAAGCACATGTGTTGCATTTTTGGAGTATGACCAAGTAATTAAGCAACGTTTAGGTATAATCCAATAATCTTTTTTTTTTTTTTTTTTAAATATCTGGACCTAAAGCAATCCTGCCTCAAATGCATATGTATATATAAAATCATTTTAAGAAGATTTCATTGTCACTCATACTTCAAACGTGTGGACATGGACACAAATAAGTCTGCAGTTTAAAAACTAACATGTAATGATACCGTTTATTTGGGTTGTCTCATTGCTCTTTATTGGCTATCAGTGGGCTACTTTCACAAGGTCAGAGCTTTGGTACCTGCTCCAAGAGAGCCACAAACAGAAGATATTACGATCTTATTGTTGTTTCATATCTAAATGGCTTTTCTCCCTGTCTCTCCTGTTTTCTTCCCTTAAAACATTAATTAATGAAGTATATTTTGCTTAATTTGTTTAATTGTTCTTTACATTTGAGTCCATCTCCCATGTCAATATTCTGTTTCTCTTTGCTAATATATCAGTATAATCTTTAGTGTGCCAATCTTAGTTAAAAACATCAGTCTCATACATACATATACAGACAGACTACTATGCTAAGTAGGGCAAGTCCCTTTTTTACATATATTAGTTACACACACAAAAAAACAACATAGTTTTGGAGGCTCAGACACATTGTTTTGTTGTTATGGAAAGCTGACTTATGTTTCCTATTTACATCCTCTAGGGGCAGGTTCATTCTCAAGTACTTCCGGGTCGCTAGAATACAGGTAAGAATGGAACTTCTTAATGATTTAGATCAGAGGTTTTCAAAGTGGGAGGGTGAAGGGGTGTGTATTTCCAAGCTTTGTTTGAGGGGAGACCCACAGTTGCCGACTTTGAAAACCCCTAATTTAGATGACCTTTTATTTATTCAAAGAACCACATCACATTAAAACTAGCTCAGAACTAAACTAGGTCAAGAATGACTGAACCTGTAAATCTGTAAGGGCTAATAATGAGTGAGTGAGTAAGGTAAACACAAATCAAATTAAACTTCAGGGTAGTTACACGGCACATTGAAAATAGAAATTTCCTCTATTTCACCACACACCAGGTGTTTGTGCTTTGGCCTTTGCCTTATATGTGTTAAGTAACCACCAAAATACAAATACAAAAAAAGATCCTCAAAAAGGCATAGACCAATATGTCAATCAATATCCAACAGTTTGACTGCTAACTAGCTATACGTAGCAGCTGCAGCCATGTTGTAGCATATCCAGACAGCAGGACAACACACCTCTTCTGTGGATCCTATTAAAAATATGGTGTGTAATGGTGTGGTCGAATTGTTGATGAGTAAAACCCTGCCTGTCTGTCTGTCAGTATATCTGAGGAGGAGCCGGGCCCTCTTAGGAGCGACAGTGAGAAAGGGGGTGGAGGAACTAAAGTCAGCAGGACATTCAGCTATTTACGCAACAAGATGAGTAAAAAAAGCAAGGTGAGAGACACATGCACGCATTGTCTTTGTGAAGGTCTCTGTATGTTCAACTAACACACGCACACTATCATGTAGACTGGCTCCTCATCAGCAGCCTGTAACTGGCAATAACAGTTCATCAACACGCACTGGGAACCACAGCTTCATCCATAACAGGCTTTTATTGCACACATTTTCACACAGTTTGCGTATGTGCGTGGATGCTTGCCTGTGCAACTTCCTCGTTCCATTACTTTAAACTACAGTGTATTTGTGACAAACTGTGGGTGAGATTTGAGTCATATCTCTGGGACCAATTGGAGCAATCTGTACCACTTTTTTTACTTTTTTTGTACCACTTCCTGAAACATCAGTGTTGCAAAGCGACAGCCGTGCTGTGTTCTACGTTTTTATATCGGTACACGTTTGTACCTCTGCACTGGTAGGTTCGGTGACTGCAGATGTTGGCTGACTCATTTCCTGGTTATAAAGCAGTTAGAGAGAGCAGTTAGAGAGGATTTAAACACTGGCAGCGGCAGAGACAGACTGACAGAGGGGCGAACTAGCAAGGCTCATGGGCGAAACGGACTAAAACGCTAGTCCAAAGACAGACCGACCAAGAGACTGACAGGAACACACTGTGATGTCAGAGCGACCATGTCAGAAATTGTATCGCTCCATCATGAGAAGAGCAGACCCAGGCCTAAACGAGGTAGGATGTAGACATGTGTGATATACTGTATATATACACTCACCAGCCACTGCATTAGGTACACCTGGCTAGTACCGGGTTGGACCTGCCTTAATTCATTGTGGTATAGATTACAACAAGGTGCTGGAAACATTCCTCAGAGATTTTGGTCCATATTGACATTATAGCATCATGCAGTTGCTGCAGGTTTGTCGGCTGCACATCCATGATGCAAATCTCCCATTCCACCACACCCAGAACGTGCTGTATTGGATTGAGATCTGGTGACTGGGGGCCATTTGAGTACAGTGAACTCATTGTCATGTTCAAGAAACCAGTTTGAGATGATGTGAGCTTTGTGATGCGTTATCCTGCTGGAAGTAGTTACTGTTGCCTTTCTATCAGCTCGAACCAGTCTGGCCATTCTCCTCTGAACTCTTCCATCAACAAGGCATTTTTCGCCCAGAGAACTTCCGCTCACTGGATATTTTCTCTTTTTTTGGACCGTTCTCTGTAAACGATTGTTGTGCGGGACAATCCCAGGAGATTAGCACTTTGTGAAATACTCAAACCAGGCTCTGACCACAACAACTATGCTATGTTCAAAGTCACTTAAATCACCTTTCTTCCCCATTCTGATGCTTGGTTTGAACTTCAGCAGATCGTCTTGACCATGTCAGCATGCCTAAATGCATTGAACTGCTGCCATGTGATTGGCTGATTAGACATTTGCGTTAACAAGAAGTTGAAAAGGTGTACCTAATGAAATGGCCAGTGAGTGTAAATATAACATAAGATGATTGTCCACACATGTCATTGCTCTGCGTATACAGACAATGAGAATGTAATATGCTCTTGTTTACACCGTGAGAATTAAAGTAGCTTTGCTGATGGAACTTATTTGTGCTTTCAAAGTGGGGGTAGGGGACCCCTGACGTGTCACAGAAGGCTTTTTCAGGGTCACGACATTTTTTTAAAAATAGTTCGTTTTAAGTTTTATTTATTTTGTATGTATTTACTTTGGATGTTTGTTTACTTATTATGAGGCGGCACTAAAAAAACACTATTAACCTTAGCTTAAATGCAAAATCCATTTTATTTTATTTTTTTTTTATTTTTTTTTTTTTTTACCTGACTTTAGTCATTTTCAGTTATGGCCTAAAGGTGACTAAATGTGGAACAAAAAATCATAACTTGGTGGCAAATAAAAGATTTTGAGTTATTTAAATAGAAGTTTAATTTAATAAAGCAAATTATGTCAGTTAGTTTGACAGAACCCTGCTGCCCTTCTCCCCCCAGGAGAAAGACAAGGAGAGGAAAGGAGAGAAGGAACGGGAGAGTAAAGAGAGGGAGAGAAAGGCGATGAACGGTCATCTCTTCTCTCCAGCCATTCCCCCTCCGCCCACCATGTGTCAGCAGTGTAACAAGCCGCTCCACAGCAAGGAGGCCTTCGTCTGTAACAGTGAGACTCCTCTTCTCCTCCTCCGTTGCTTGGCCCCTTCAACACCATCCTATCCTCGCTTCTTTCCTCTCTCCTTTTCTCCCCTCCTCCCCCCTGCTTTCCTCTCCTCCTCCTCCATTGCGTCCTGTGTCCGTCCATTCCAGATGAAGTCACCGTCTTCCATTTATATTACGACTCGTCTCTCTTATTTCCTGTTATTAGAGTGGAGCTGTGAGCTCTGTGCCAACTGTCGCTGCTATTCACATTTTAGAAACCTCAACAACAGATAATACAATGAAACTTGGTGGTGTGGTGTGTTTTAAAAAAAATAAGTGGACACCTTTATCCAATTGCCCTTATAAAAATTTCACACATACAGGTTTTTCTTCTCATATATATTATGTGAAACTGACAAAGTATCTCTCTGTAGGTATATTTTAGCCCACATGTCTTGCATAAGGAAGTCTTTAAAACTGAATAACTGTTGTTGGCTTCCTCGTAGCAAGATTCGTCAAGAATAAGGCAGAAGTTGTCTTAAACCTGCTCACTTAAGTGTGATTTACATCTTCATCTCTTCATCAGTTTGTCAGTTGTTGCAAGGTGTGATGCACATGTTCTGATTAACATTCCACCAAAGAGGAAGCCATGTTTGTTAATCTATAGGAACTTGATATTTAGGAACCCCTTCAATACAGCACTTCAATAGAAAATTCCTGTTTTAACATTAATAAATCACAAGTCACATAACAACAAAAAGAAGTGTTTACAGCAAACGGAATTTAACTTTTTTAATAATTAAATTCCCATGTTGAGATGTAACCTATTACATAGCAACTCTCAATAGAACTGAGCTGGAAAACATTGTCTGTGCTGGGGCAAACGGTTGAAAGTTGAAAGCAAAATCTCACATCTGACATGCACAATCTCTGGGTGGGGTCCTCACTGTGCTTCAGAAGTCTGTATGGTGCACCAACTAAGGCTGCATGGTTTGTTGTTGTAATCTTTTTTTTTTTGTAATTTTTTTTTTGTTTTTTTTGACAGCTCCCTGCGCGCACGCGCACGCACACACACACACAATAGTTTTCTGGTCATGCAACAGTGCTACAGCACTATTGCAGAGCTCTGCAGTCATTTCCTGTTTCATAGACAGTGTTTCATTGTGTGTATGCAAGCATTTACGTCTATAGTTTGTATGTGTGTGTGCATGTGTGAGTAATTCAGAGAGAATGATAGACTGTCACAGTATGTATTGTTATAGCCTATGGCTGGTAGACAACAGTGTGTATTGTGTGTGTTGGTCAGTCAGCGGGGTGTGGGCCGTCTGTAGGAGACAGCAGAAAGGCCAACTGTTCTCTCAGCTGCGTGGGGGCCTGTTAAAGCCCTCCCGTCACGTCAACACTCACATGTCAGCGATTTATATCAGGACACGCACACAAATGAAAGAGCACTGATGCATACAAATTAGCCAAGGAAACTGAATACATGTAGAGGAAGCATTAAAGCGGTGCCCGTTATTGATAGAAATAAAGTTCATTCTGGCTGTTATTTATGGCTGAGTGAGGTAATGCAATAATGAATAACTATAAACTTTTGTCAATGCAAATGTATGTGTGTCCTTAGCGTGTCCGCAGTTTGAGGCGCTGCGCCGCAGAAAATACTGCACTTTCACGCTTTGTCACGCAAGAGGGTCGGAGCTATTATTTATATTGTCTGGTCCATTCACTACAATGCTAAACTCATCCACCAGGTGGCACAAAGGACCGCGATACATCAGTGTGCACTTAGAGTTATTGGAATATTTTATTAATTTAAAATTTTTTAAATTAATACACAGGAGTCCTCTAGTGTAATCGCAACTACATGTTGTCATGTTGTCGTCGAGCTTACACACCGTAACACCGACACTTTGACTTGGCACATCTGTATGCAAACATGGATCATTTTAAACAGTAATAATGACTGTGTGTGTGACTTTTCTGTGTGTCTGTGTTAATGCTTTAGGGTTTATTGTTATGCTGTTGACCAGCCTGTACAGTGCTCAGGTGAGGCTTGTGCCTAATGCAATTTCTGCCTACAGACTGCGGTGTTTACATCCATAAAAGCTGCCGAGAGAGTCTGCCTGCATGTACAAAGGCCAAATTGAAGGTAAATCTACACGGACACACACTTTGTCACAGAGGCACGAACGTAAACCTCCCACAATACCTTCTTGGTTCACATTTCAAACGTGTCATGTGTTTGTCTCTACCAGCAGTCAATGTTGCCAGAAGCCGGTCCTGGATCAGTCGTAAACATGAGGACCAAATGTAAGAAGTCATTTAGTTTGTTGTTAAATGGAGCATCAAAGGTTTTACTTGTGATCAATGAATGAAGAATGACTGATAATTTGATAGATCAATAGATTGATCTGTTGATGGGCTGATGGATAGATAAGTAGGCAGTAGGTTAATCCTCAGTGGAAACAAATAGTCCTATTTGAAAATACAGTAATAATCCCAAGACAAGTGAATGACATGTAACAGTCTCACATCAGTGTTCTGTAATATTTTCACTGCTGCGCTGGATTTTCAGCTGAAGGAGGGGTTCTCGTGTTTGAAACCAAAACATTTGTTTCTGTAACATCTGCAGCAAAACTTCGAATGTGCCTTTAACATCTAGTCTTCCCTAATCCATCCGTCCTGTCATGTATGAACACAGACGGACAGAAATAGACGTACCAGACATGGAAATAGACCGAAATAGACCGAAATGTTACAGATAGTAGACCCGTGTGTGAGTATATTTCTTTCCCCCAACCAGCGTCATATTTGGCGTCGTCCTTATCCTCGTCGTCGCGGGACCGCTGGTCTACACTAACGAGCACCGAGGACTTGGCCTGTGCCCGGAGAAACTCCAGCATGCCGTTCAACTCGTACAGTAACCTGTCCAAGAGCATCTCCACCAGCAACATAGCAGGGTGAGACACACACACAGTAACAGGTTCCAGGCATCTCCAGCTAGAGGCCCCCTACAGATGGACATTTGGTTAAAGGGATAGTAAGCTGAGGGAAACGGGCACACGCGGGCAGGCACGTGCACGTAGCACACACTGTGCAAAGCCCAAACACCACTATACAGTTGATTTTCATTCATTCTGCTCCATTCGCCAAATAAAGGCGGGGCCATGTTGTGTTATTACCAAGCCACGCTGTAGCATGTCTCCAGTGCACTCTAGGTCTTTGTGTGTGTGGGCGTAGCAGGACCCCCCTGGCTGGGTTCACGTGATACGGCTGAGTGCGAGAGCTGAGCTCTGTGCTGAACATGTTTCCTTCAGGCTGGACGATGGGCCTCTGAAAACCCTCAGGTGTCTGTCCCAGTCTACAGACAATCTCCATCAGAGCAGCAAGGTCAACGCCTCCACCGAGTCCCTCACTGATGAAGGTACGGAAACACACACACACATAATTAAGTCAGCTTGCTTATTGCCTTTTACTGATCGGTAAATATGTCTGTGTGAGTGGCTACAGACATGCATGACAGTTGGTGTGTAATGTCGCTGATCTTGAAGGTGATGTACACCTCTAATGTGTGTGTGTGTGTGTTTAAAGGTACAGAAATGATGGACAGCCAGTTGCTGGGAGAGTTTGATTGTGACGTAAAGGATTTGGAAGCAGATTCCTGGAGCGCCACGGTCGATAAGAAGTTTCTGAAACTGCACAAGAAAGACGAAGTCAAGAGACAAGATGTCATTTACGGTGAATAAATATATTGAGCCTGTTGTGTTGTTATCAAAAGCTCTTGTCGAGGAGTCATTTCATACCTAAGCTACAAAGCTTAAGCTATTCAGATAGTCCCACATTATATTATGCTTACAAAGGCTTTTATTGGCCTCTTTCAGCAACACTTGACTGTATAAGTAATAGCAATATCATGTAATTGTAAGTAGCTTCGGATAAAAGACCTAATTGTATAAGGCGGCATACATAAATGTGCTATAAAGCATCAATGTGCAATAGATGGTTCATAAATGTGAGTAATTTCACATAGGACGTTGTAGTGCGTATAGAGGCTTTATTTAGGCTTTTACAAAATGCACTTGACTCCTTTTTAAGCAGCCTGTTTTCCATGTTATTTTAACCTTCTATCCAATAAGAAGACATCATTGAGGCCTGGTAAATAACCCTGTGCCACCGGCAGCCGCTTTGTTGTTATTTTACATTTTCTTCTCTTGAATGTCAAGTTTTGATAGGCCCTTAGCAAGGCTGGTCTCCAGCCATCCACACGGTCTTCCCTTCCCCTAAAATGTTTTCCTAAACAAGGAGTGACAGCCTCAAGTTTGTTTTGAAATATGTTGGGGAATTGCCTCCCTCTGCTGGCAAAAAATAATATTTTAATGGGGGTTCAATACAAAGTGGGACCAGATATCTGTTTGGCCACATACATCTTTATTTATAAAGCAAAGAAGCTTTATAAATGTAAAGAAGCTGAACTGAAAAGAAGTTGAACTGTCTCTACCCCACAGAGTTATTTCAGACAGAGTTCCACCATGTCAGGACACTGAGGATCATGTCTGAAGTGTATTATAAAGGCATCCAGAAAGAACTACAGCCTGACACACAGACTCTGGACAAGGTAAGTAGTCTGAGGCGATCTACTAGATATATACGTGCACAGACCACCAAGTCAAACAATTTTTTATTTTATTTGTTTTATCTGGTAATCGTTTTTCCTGTAGATTTTTCCCGTGTTAGAGGACCTCCTGGACACTCACACACACTTCTTCACACTGCTGCTGGAGAGGAAAAGAGCCTCATTGGCAGAAGGGCGGAATGGCAGCTTTCTCATTCGCTGCATTGGTGACGTCCTCGTCAATCAGGTGAGGCCGAGGAGATGGTTGGCCTGTGTTTGTGAAACTAAGATGTTTCTATGTAACATAATGGTATAAAAAAATATATACACTTTTGAACAACAAAATAAAAGTAGTTGTGGTGCAAAAAAAATGACATTTACATGGGTATGTTATATTTTGACA
Organism: Percopsis transmontana; assembly: GCA_025447815.1. Taxonomy (NCBI): domain Eukaryota; kingdom Metazoa; phylum Chordata; class Actinopteri; order Percopsiformes; family Percopsidae; genus Percopsis; species Percopsis transmontana. The sequence goes on along the minus strand of JAOEHI010051664.1, from coordinate 1,086 downwards.
CGTTAAAAAGTGTACGCACACAAATTAGTGTTGGAAAAATTATTTTTTTTATTTTTTTTATTGTATTATAAAATAATCTTGGTGTGTCTCCAGTTTTCAGGCTGTAACGCGGAGCGTATGAAGAAGGTATACGGGAAGTTCTGCAGCCGGCACAACGAAGCGGTTAACCACTACAAAGAGCTCCACGCTAGAGACAAACGCTTCCAGGCTGTAATCAAGGTAGGGAGCCAGGTGTTACTGGATGTCTCCTGTTGGTTGGGGCAGCAGATAATATCTTGCGCTCTTCTAGAACATCATGTATATCTAAATAACCTCCTCTTTGGAAACCACTGATCTAAACAGATTAAATGAATGTGTGCGTGTGCGAGTGTGTCATTGAGAGGACTTTGCTGATTGGCTGTCATGTCACGCTCCGGCCCTCTGTGTCCTGACAGAGGTTGATGAGCAGCAGTATTGTGAGACGGCTGAGCATTCCAGAATGTATACTCCTGGTCACTCAGAGAATCACCAAGTACCCCGTTCTCATCCAGAGAATACTGCAACACACCAAAGGTAAGGCTGCTACTAAGACAGAGAGGCACTAAGCTTTGTGTCTATTTTAACATGTTACCTATCATGTCTAGAACTGTCAAAATCTCATGTCATTTTCACTTTTTTTTCTGTTTGAAGAAAGAGAATGATAAATCAGAAAACGGGATTCCCTGTTGTTACATATGAGAATACGTTTTCAGACTGTTTGTTGGTTACTCAACTCCAGAATGATCGCATGCGCTTTGTTGGTGTGCAGATAGTGAGTTCAAATGTCCACATTGAGTTGAGATTGTAATTCTCTACACACGTGTTCTACTACTGTGGTTGCATTAAGAAACCTACTATCCAGCTGCAGCAATCAAAGTTAACCAGCAGTCTCCCACAAATATTTTTATATGCCTTGAACATTGACTAAGACTACAACTTAACACTCGGCGACTCGTAAGTTTCACTAGAGGAGGGCATTTCTTAATAAATAAATTACTTTCCCATGCACAATAATGGTGTAATTAAGAACATCGCTGGAAATAAATATTTGTATATATAATTATAAAA
>JAOEHI010051663.1:0-18197 GCA_025447815.1 Percopsis transmontana | reverse complement strand
ATTGAACCTTTTCACAATATTCTAATTTTCTGAGATACTGAATTTGGGGTTTTCATTAGTTGTCAGTTATAATCATCCAAATTAAAAGGAATAAACACTTGAAATATATCAGTCTGTGTGGAATGAATGTATACATTATTCAAGTTTCACTTTTCGAATGGAATTACTGAAATAAATAAACTTTTTTATGATATTCTAATTATATGACCAGCACCTGTACAACAAGCACAACACCCAGGATTTCAACACTGCCTGTTTGGCTGTCTGTTCTCTCTTGCCGGCCTCCACTGTGGCGGTTTGTCCGCTGGCCATCTCCCGCAGCTGTGCTCGCTTACTGCTTAAAAGAGAGACAGGTGATTAATGATTGCCCGCACCTGTCTCTCAGGTGCGGGCAATCATGTGAGCACAGACAGGAAACAAGGTCGTTGAACCAAATCAGTCATAAGCACCGGCTAGTCTGAAAGAAATGCTCATGATATTATGTAATAAGCTGATAAGCTGATAAGTAGACTAGCATTGTCTACAATATGGCAACAATAACAGTTTATACTTAACTCTTTGGCTTGATTGGCTACAGTTTATCATGCTAATACTTTCTGATTCATTAACCCAGACCCAGACCATGCTTTATACAAATAAAGCATTAAATTATTGCCAAGAATGCTTTTGCTTGTTCACATAAAACTATGCCCACAAATCCAGACATAAAGAAAAACAATATTCCATTGTCATAGTTACAAATGAATTTAAACACTGAATGAAAATTGTGATGCATATTCTGAATATATCCCAAGTCTTTTTTTGGAATATGCTATTATTCCTCCTTGATCATCTTACATGCAAATACCTAAAAGAGACAAAAACATTGTGTTTCTGCATGCTATTGAAATGCTTGTAAATTGAAATATTAAAAAAAAATATTTATCAGAATACAAAGCTGTTTCACTGTAGCCTTGTGATACCATCCTGATCTTGAAAGCTCCAATTTGATTCCGCCGCAAGTATAAGTCTGGAATCCCATTCAAAAGTGTTTGTCGCTAGGAGCTTGGAAAACAGTCGACAAATCAGCAGTCAGCTGATTTTTCCTAAGACGACGACATCGATGTACGTCCACTGAAACTTGAATATACTATATGGAAAGATTGCCATTCCCAGCATTGCAAACTATTTACAATGACTTTGCTTGAGAAGGTTAGTGTGGCAATATCTGCAGTTTTATCAGACAACAGTGCTACTGGTTATGGGAAGAGTTTGATAGAAGAAGATAGGGCTGACAGAGAATCCATTTGTACAATATCAGATATGAAATAAGGATTAGTATTGTAATTATTGTGTCTAGTGTTGGTAATGTAACTATAGAAATTAATTCAACAGCACATTTGATATTCTATACTAATTGTATAAGGACTTAATATCCCACAACTTTTTGAGCCTCCATGGTGTTTTAGAAGGAGTCGGCTCATGACCCTGTTTGTGAGTGCAAATTGGGACTGGCTTACTTCTGTTGAATGTTCAGAAGATGCCAAAAGCGCATATTAGATGCTTTGCCCTGGGCCTATGTGTTCTTACTATGTTGTTTCATGCAGGCTATATAAACGTAGACAACCCTGTGAAAATATTACTTCATTACAAAGGTTAGAATTTAAATTTAAAAAAAAAGGAATATAGACTACTAGTCACAAAAGTACAATTAAATGGATGTCACATTGAGAATGTTGATTGTTTATTTTCGTGCGTCGCTTTTTAATTTTGCTGCTACAAGAAAATGTGGGCCAGCATTATCTCCTTTCTTTCATAAAGGATGGTCCAGTGTACCCTATGCTAAAAGAGACGAGAAAGGAAGCATTGAAGCACTTTTCCTTAGCATTTACAGAATTTGACCAGCTCTTATCATGGCTGCCAATTAAATACTTCCGGGTCATTTCACTCAGTTAGGAACCTTCCTAAGCAAAAAATATTATTCTGCCGCAGCCTGCTTGTTGGTTACCGTTTATATTATACCTGATTCCCTTGGTGCTCTAGCTAACGTTACGCATTCTGATTTGTTGAAATGAAGGTTTATGGTAGCCCAATCATTGTAAGGAAGTTATGATTAAATATATTAACACAGCCTTTATGACAAATGCTTTTGACTGGAGGGGGGCCAGATTTATACTCGAGACGAAATCAAATTGGAGCTTACAAGATCAGGATGGTAACACAAGGCTGGTTTCACTGAGCCTGTAAAATAAAACCTATCTGCACACAGAGAAACAACTGTATAATATTTTAAATATTGTGTTTCCAAAACATCACCAAATGTATGTGTAGCCCCTGTTTGTAGAAATTGTCCATCATAGGTAAATCAATGTCATATAATAAATAAATAGACATAATATTCAGGTAATAATAGGGTATGCTTTTCTGCAAAATAGCATTTCTTTATGAGTTGAGGAATTTCATTTGAATTGGTATTAATAATGTTGATATTAGAGTAAACGTTTCTTAACTGTTATGTTTAATGTCTAATCTCTTTCTAATCAGTCTATTTTACAATGGCAATAAGGAATTTCCACACATTCTTCTCTTAACACCTTTTCTGTAGCTTCTTTTTAAGTATGATCTAATTAAATACGACATGGTGAAAGATGAGCCAGTAAAAGATGAGCATGGTTTCTGTCGCAGAGTGAAAAAGGGTAAGAACACGCATATTATTTCATAAACCAATTTAAACAATTCTTTATGCTCTTTAAAAACATTTGTGGTGTTTATTTAGAAAAGAAAAATCCATTATTTAGAGCATTTTTTCTGGCCATATGAACAATAATAGGCTGTTTTCAGTGGGCAATGTTTTTATTTCAAAACTGATAATGTAACCTTATGCTGAGGTCACTCCAAATCTAGTAGACTTCCATGCTTTTTTAATAAGGAAACTATGGCAAAACAGGATAAATTTTAGATTTAATGTTTTACTACAAATTAGATGCAGACAAGCACTTTGATGCAGAACTTTTTCAAAACATAGACAGTAAGTGGCGGTGTAAATTTATATTAGGAGACTACCTTTTTAAATGTAATTTTCAATCATGACTGATTGAGAAAATACTAGTCATTTAAGCCGAATTTCCATTTGGAAATTAAAGATGACATTTGTTGTCCTGCTTTATTCTTCTCAGGTGAGATAGGGCTTCTTCTGTCCAAGGTGTGCACTACCAGCCCATTCTTTGGTTATGCTGGAAGCAAGCAACTCACTGAAAAGAAGCTCATGAGAAATGTGTTAGTGAAAGGAGATGCCTACTTCAACACTGGAGACCTCATGGTTGAGAACGAGGACGACTTCATCTGTTTCAAAGACAGGGTGGGAGACACCTTCAGGTATACTTCATAGATGTGTATTTTTTTTTTAATTCAGAATTGTGAACTACTTTTTCCACACACTGTGGGGTGAAAAGGAAAGTTCTTGTCCTTTTGTGAGCATTTTTCAAAGTCAGTTAATTTACTTTTATGTATTTTATATACGAATGCAACACTCATTAAAGGGCCATTCCGGGAAATTCAGACCTAGACCTAATTTTCCAATCTTTCCCAACTGAACATCTAATGAAAATATAAAGAGTACTGCTATCTCTGTAACTCCAAAACTCTAAAATTTTGAATATGTTCAGAGAGAGGTTGCTTAATAGACGTGACTATTGCTGACCTGACTATTGCACACTGTAAATCGTTGACAAATTGTTGACTGACTTCAGGTGGAAAGGTGAAAATGTGGCAACAACAGAAGTGTCGGAAACACTAGGACTTGTGGATTTTATTGAGGAGGCCAATGTGTATGGAGTGGAAGTTAAAGGTACTGTGTGAATACTGTTTTGATTAATATTATATATCATATCAGTATGTATTAGGAATTATGTTCAAAATGATCCAATACAATTTCATTTTACTTGTTTATTTTTGTACTTAAAGCAATACTGAACTTTAGTTAAACCATTGACACTGTAGCTTCCTTTTTCTCAACAACAAAAATTATCCATTGTTCACAGATTATAACCAAATCTGCATTTTCATCCACAACTGACTTCCATTGTTTCAAAAACATACTTTTAACATGTCTCCCAAGATAAATTTGTGTTTTTCTGACTGAAAAACATAAAGTAGATGAACATCAAAATTACTCGATCAAAATTACTCGAGTGTAATTGATTTCCCAAAGGCCAGAGCTTTTAATTCTTCATCCAATATAACCACACAAACAATTTAGGGATATATTTTAGATTAGAAGCGATCCAGATTATTCCAGTTTTAAAAATGTCCTTATCTTCCAAAGAATTATTATCCTCATTGAAAAGTATAATTTGGTACCTACTGTATGTATGCAATTGTTTGGTAACCTTTTGCATTTTAACATGCCAGAACCATTTTGTCCACAGGACATGAAGGAAGAGCAGGAATGGCTGCTATAATTGTAAGAGCAGGTCACACATTTGACAGAAAGAAACTGTTTCAACATGTTTTCAGAGATCTCCCTGCTTATGCTCGTCCCCTCTTCATACGGATTCAGGTGAGGCCTATAGAGTCTTAGTCTTATTACATAATTTATCGTTCCTCGGTGTGAGATCTCCACCTTGTGCACACTCAAACGAATATGAATTGCTGAGAGATGCAGACTAGACATTGCTGCCCACCAGAGGGCAACAGTGCATGCTTGTAATCTATTCATATGTACTGCAAATATTCAAGTTTTTTTTTTTTATAATTTGACAATTTAATTCTTATCTTTGGTTAAATATATTTTCTGTTGCACTCTAAGTTATTACATATTGAGCTGTTTGCTTTTTTTATTGGAGTACCTGTAAAACCATATACCATGTATAAATGTAAACACTATATAACCACCAACCTGTGCTGGCATTTTAAACAAAATAATTGATTTACTTAAATCTAGTCATGGTATCAGAATTTTTCTTCTTGAACTTTTCTTGAACTTCCTCAAGACATACTGTACTGGGCTTTTTATTTTTCATATTTTCAGAAATTCATGGAAATGACTGGCACATTTAAGCAGCAGAAATTCAATCTGGTACAGAGTGGCTTTAATCCCTCATCAATCTCTGATCCTCTCTATATCTTGGACTACGCAGAGAAGTCGTACGTTCGACTCACAGACGGTATCTACCAGAGAATTATCATGGGTGAACAGAAGCTATAGATTGTAGCCAAAATGCATGGGGGAAGTAAATCAGCTACAACAGCTGTGCTTTTACAAATGTTGAAGCTTAATTAATGATAGAAGAAAAGCCAATTAAATGATTTTAAATATTTCTGAAGTTGCTGTGACTGGCCATTTTTAACTATTTGATAATAATAAATCAAAAAATCGAAATATACTGACGTTAGGTGGATTTGGGCACAGTACATGTACAATATGTGTGATGTTTAATAAATTCAGCATTTGTAAATTGCCATTTGTGAAGGCCATATTCCAAGTATCATAGCATGGATATCCTGTGATACTAACTGATAAATGTTTATCCAATGCACTACTTCTATGTATGTCCTGCATCATGATACTTCATCTTCATTCGTTAACCTGTCGCTGTGGCAGTGATGGCACATTTTTTTTAAAGGCAGTCTCTTTTTCAGTAATTCTCTTCACTCCTGCTTACAGACATCCATAGTCAACTTCAAAGGCAATCAGCTTACCATCTTATTTTATTATTATTTTTATTATTATTTCCACCATTTGAATTTCTGCATGTAAACATGTCTTTATTTGGTTGGAATGTGGTCACTCAACTGTGAAATCCTTTTTCTGAGCAGTAAATATTTGTTTGAAGAACAAACACAATAACATTCTGGTAAAACTGTACTAATGATAAAACATTGCACTAAACTAATGTAATTGTGGCAACAAATTCAGGGGAAGTTTTCTTTTGACTATGGCTATTTTTTGTGTTTATGTCTAGATAATGTAAATTATATTGAGATCAGGGCTTCAGATAGGGACAGTATAATAGTGTGCATCATTAGAATTACAGCATTCATTATATTGAGTACACCCAAATGCAGTGTGTGTATTTAACTGAAACTACATGATTATATAATATAATTATGTATAGCTATATTAATTATTATATTAACTATTTGCCAGAGAGTAATTAATGCTAAATTAACTATTGTCATGACTTAAGTAAACACTGAACCACAGATACAGTAACTAAGGGTTTGCACTGTGTAAAGCATTTTCTTTCTTTTTACCTTTTATTTACATTTTATTGAAACTGTGTGGTTATTCATTATGTGCAATAGAAGGCATCAACATGTGTGCAAGGCATTTTACCACAATCAAGTGACAAGATACAGGTTGGATTGCTTAGTGTATGGATAAAATCAGCCTGCCAGATTGTTTACAACCACTGTTAGCCTTGGCCTTTTGTAACTGCCACATCAGACCTATGGGAGAACCCTTTTATGAACAGCCTTGTGTGACTGTTATGACTGAAAATGTGATATTATTATTAGGTCCATTCTACATGCATTTACACATTTACAGCCATTTGTGACTTTTATGACTGTGAAAATGTGATATTATTATTAGGTCCATTTGACATGCATTTACACATTTACAGCCTTCTGTGACTTTTATGACTGTGAAAATGTGATATTATCATTAGGTCCATTTTACAATTTTACATACATGAAAAAAACAAAGCTTTAGCCAAATCCCAATGTTTCAGGTCAGTATTAGATAATCAAAAACTACAACTCTTGTCTGAGGCCTACTTTTGTATCAGCAATTTAATAATATAGAAACTTTATTTCAACACCCAAATACACTATCCAGAACAATGGTGCAAACTCTTGAAAAACATGTTGGATTGTAACATGCTCTATCTATGTGATGCTGTAGCAAATTATGACTTTGTGGGACAACATCTTGTTATTTCTATCTTTGTTTCACTTTGACATGGGACCTGTTCATTCATGGACAGGATTCAGTCAATTAGTATATGTAGTTTCAATAGCATACATTTTTCTTATATGGAAACAGAAAGCAATTTGGGTACTAAAAAAATGGTAGGCCTACAATTTGGGAGGCTACAGAAGACTATAGTTGTTTTAAAAGTATTCTGTTTAGCAAATTTCAAATTTAATGTTATTTAGCAAATTTCAGCAAAATGACAATCGCAGCTATGTTAATCACGTTTGATTAGGTTTACGTTATTCTTTATTATTATAGTTTTAATTATTGCTGCTATCACATGGTATATTTTCCACTGTTTGTTCTGTGTTTAAAAGTATTAGGACTTTATGCTGTTATTAACATTGACACGGAGAAATAAAATTAGCCCAAAAAGCGTACCCGGCTCAATCCCTTTTCAGCATGGCTTGCCTATAGAAATGAATAAATCTGCATATCTGTTGTTTTTCAGTTACTGACCAGGCTATATGTAGAGAGCGGTCACTTTAATCAATTTAATAAATTTTTTTATTTTATGAATTTAATTTTAATTTTTTTATTCATTTTTATCTGATAGCAGGTTTAAATAAGGCGATTTAAATATATCTAATATTCTGCATAGTGGAGCTTTAACCTTTAACAGTATGCTGCCAGCAGCCTCACACAAGCCAAAAAACACACACACACATACACAAATGCTGGAAACATTAAATGCAGCATTTCACACCATCCTTTGTCTGGGTTTGTCCTGTATGCTTAAATACTGTAAGATCCCTAACCCTTACTTCTTGTAGGCTACTTACAATAAGACACTGCATAGGAGAGTAGCCTATAGTATATGAGAGATTAGCATATACAGTTTAGGCTAGCAGTGATTCTCAAACTTTGAGATGGGATTCCTGCAAGGTGTTGCAAGATGCTTTTAACATTTACCATTTAATGCATTCTAATATTGTTTCTAATCTTAAAGATTATCTTTACATGAGCAAGCAGTTTCCAATGCTGTTTATGGATATTTAGGCCTATATTGTATATTTTTATGATGGAAGCCCATGTTATGCCAGCCTAAGATGTGGTTGCAACCAACCCCAATGACCCCCATGTTTTTGGGGGTCATTGGGTCTGGCTATACCAAAATGAATATTATAACTAGGCCTGGTAAACCTTTGAGTGAAGCAATTGAACATTTTTTCAACAGATGGCGATATGGGCCCAAGAAACGCAGTGCATAAGAATTGGGAGATAGAAGATGATTTGCTACCCAAAATTCAAGCTAAAGCTTTACTTAGACAAAAATGGGTCTAACTGTAGTGATTTTTGCAGTATAAATGATAGGCCTATTATGCTTTTATGTTACTTAGGTTAGCTATTATGAACACACATGGCTCAGACACAAAAAACTATTGGCGAGTCAGAGTTGGATATACTGTAAATGCCGGTGTCAAAACAGACCAACATCCTATAGGCTATCCTGCCCTGTTGAAGTGTGATAGTGTGCAGACCGTCATTTTTGTTGTTAAATTTAATTCACTTCATAGAAATTACGTGACATTGGGTGGCAGTACTAAAATTGCCAGAATGTTCAAATCAGTGGCCTATTTATATTTAAATTTAAATGTGAATGTGAATGAAGGAATAAATAAAGATAGATAAATAAAGGAATAAATAAAGACAGATAGCCTAAATAATTATAAATAAAAACGTACAAAACGGACCAACATCCGATAGGCTATCCAACCCTGTCGATAAAGTGTAAATAGAGACCGATAAACCCTAAGTAAAGTAAAGTAGTGTGTGGACCGTCTTTGTTGGTGTTATTCACTTCATCACATGACATTGGATGGCAGTACTAAAATGGTCAGACAAATAAGTAGCCTGTTTCCATCAAAACGAAAATGTGAGCGCAAAGATTAGGCTAAACGGAGAACAATGTCAACACCCACTCGAAATTAATCTCAGACGTAAAAAGGGCTAAATGAACCCATTCATTCGAAACAAGATTTGTTTCCAAATTTGTAGACTATATTAACAGTAAGCCTAAGCTATACGATTTTGATATAAACTAACTCTAGAATGGCCTTTCAAAACTATTCATACCCTTAAGCGTTGAGTCTGTAGCTAGGTAGGTTAAATGGGTTATTTATCTAGTTAGACTAAATGCGTTGGTTTCAGATTATGCTTGTCATCTGCCATAGGTCAAATATAGGATAGACTACAATATAGGTGCCAGAAGGATATGCTGGCCTGGCTTCAGACATGCATTGCTAATGGGAATATTTTAATACATAGGCCTAGGCTAATTATATATTTAATCCTGAAGCAAAACCTACAGAGAAATTGAAAATAGCTAATTTCAAAAAATTGAAATGAGGATGGTAACTGGAAGCATATGGTAGACCTACTAATAGAGACCTAGGCTATATGATAGGCTATTTATGAAGAAGCCTATTTGGAGGTTGCCACATTAGACCTATTAGATTATGATTAGTTTAAAATGAAAATATGCCCAGATAAATTTGTTCCTATATGCACATTAGACTGTCCCGATATTTTGGCAAATAACCTCCAAATAAGTGACATTTTGTATTATAGGCAAGTTATAGGCAAGCCTTTTGACTACGCGCACTTCGTGTGTAATAAAAATAAAAGGGCATATGGCTACAAAATATAATTAAGAAACAGTACGATGTCATAATGGACAAGTCCACGTATCTGACCGGCCTTCTAATGTGATCCTGCCCTCGACCCACCTTTTTATATAATGGGATATATGAGTTATTCATGACGGAACGATGAAAGGGGAGAAAACCGTTGCATTTATCTCATAATCCATCTGAACTTTGTGCGTTTTATGAAAGCGTAAATGCGGTAAACAGCCTCGCCTGGTGTTCATGTTGGAGGATTTTTTTCGGGTGCGCACCACACGCGCGTCTGGCGTGTAGATTTTTATTGTGTTCTCACAGAAAGTAGACTACTGACTGAGTCGAAATAGAAAATATTAGACTAGTTAAATTTCCAGAAGAAATGCATAGGCTACCTGATGACAATTGGTAATGGTATTATTTAAATTTACTGTTAAAAAATACTAGGGAAATCAATGGAATACATTGTGGATTTGGAAGAGCTGTGCCCAGTTTGTGGAGATAAAGTGTCTGGGTACCATTATGGCTTGCTGACTTGTGAAAGCTGTAAGGTAGGCATTTATAGGATACTTAATAGTATATGCTAATATTATTTTTTTTTACACTATTTAAATATCTTGTTCTACTATTTAAATATCAATAGGTTAGGCTTGGTCATATGCTCATCGCCCTCTCCTTAAATACAGGGATTTTTTAAAAGAACTGTCCAGAACAACAAGAAGTATACCTGCGCAGAGAAGCGAGATTGTAAAATAGACAAAAGCTTAAGGAAACGCTGTCCATTCTGTCGCTTCCAGAAATGTCTCGATGTGGGAATGCGACTGGAAGGTAAGGACTTATATATTAGCTATTGTATATTGTTTTATAGGCTACTATAAACATATATAGGTGCTATAATGTTGGAGTGTGGTGAGTTTGCAGCTTTACAGTAGGCTATCCTATGCACGTTTCAGCGGCGGTATTTGGATGATGCATTTAATATTCCTTTTAGGCCTACACTAAAAATACAAAAGCCTATTCAGAATGATCTGTGTAATGATTTGGTGTGGGTTTCACGAAAATTATTGTAGCCTAGTTTATGTAGCGATAACCGAACAAATTAACAAAGGTCTTGAGGAAAGAACGTGTGGGGTCCGCGAACCGCAGTGATCTGTGAGTGTTTTCCAAAAGCCTTCGTAATCTGAAATTTCACGAATGAATTTATAGGCGTACGTCTATGGAGTGAAATCAATGGCATAAGTTTTTTGAGCACGTCGAAATGTTTTAGGCTATAGCTTATTTGTAAAAAAAAAAAAAAAGTAAGTCCACACGTTTTGTAGCATATTGTAGTAATTTTAAGATAAAGTTGTGTAGTTGCAGAACAATTTTGAGCTTGAAGCTTTAAGTTTTGTATTTCTACAAAACGTTTCAGCTTGTAAAAATCCGTCTTTGAAACACACACACACACACAGACAGCTCTTAGAATATTAAGCACTTTACCGGTATTTAGGCTGCTAGCACCTAATTACTTTTGGGGATTAAATAATATATTTTTTATAGGAATATATTGAGTATCGTAGCTATAACCTACTGAAAAATGTGTAAAAAGTGAAGCCACGATGACATGATGCTGTCATTATTCTAGGAGAATGTTGTTTGCTTGAAATAACTGGTGGTTAACCGGTTCAACTGTTGAGAAATATAGGCTACTGTTTGTAAGCGTTGAATAAAAGCCTTTGCTAAATGCTGTAAATGGAAATAGCTAGATCGGGTATGCAGACAATGGGGCCGATCTTTTTAATTAAATTACTCATGTAGACTTAATGCGTCAGCAGTGTGCAACCCATAGAACAGGTGTAACCCCTCAACGCCACGCTATCATCTAAAATGTATCTAGGCCCTTAAAAGAAGATCAGCTGTCATCTAAATTAGTGTAGCTACAACTTACGCAGTTAGTCTGAACCACAATATAAAACCACTCAAACCAATTCATGCAATTGAGGCATAATTCTACAAGGAGATGCCTTGTCAGACGAAAGCAACTTTTACTTCCATAAAGAGATCCCTGCGCTCCCTAAAAACCCTCTCGCGTCTTAGGGGCGCATAGAGGTCCTCTTAAAGAACCAGATCTGCTATTGCCAAGATTTTATTAATGACTTCTTATTCTCCTGATAATTGAGTTTTGAATGCTGCCAAAGCTCTTATTTAAATAGTATCTAAATTATCACTTTGCTAATCGGTTAGTCTACCCATTGCTTTTAATTGCTTTGCTTGTAATAGTATAGGCTCTCAAAATGAAAGATAAATTAATCTTACACCAAAAAACTGTTAACCCTGTTAATTGTACACAAAGTTGATGCATGCGCTCTATATTCCTGTGGTCATATTTTATACAATTAGGTCATTTAGCAGACGCTTTAATCCAAAAAGACTTACATGGTGCTATTACATGGAGCAGATAGTGGTTAGGTATCTGCTGCAGCTAAAGGATGCTTTCATGTAGGTCTACTCTGAGGCTCTAACCCACGACCTTTTGGTTGGGAGTCCAACACCTAGACCATTTTGTTTTGCTCACAGAGTGAAGTGGCAATAAGTTTTGGGTCTCACAACTCCCAAGCATCGACTCAGGCCTGCAACTTGTTTATTTGTTTGTTAGAACATTAGGTCTTCCTAGGTGTGTGTGTGTGTGTGTGGGGGGGGGGGGGGGTCATATTGAAAGGTATAGGTAGCCTACCTTGGTTCATGTATTAGGTATTTGTATTGTGGCTTTTGTTAAAATACACTAAAGGAATGCATATTCTTTAAACTTACTTGATACATACAAACTGAGTTGTATGTATTTGATTTTGTTTCTGAATGGGTTTAAAACTGCATCAGTATGATTCAGTTTATAGGCTAATACAAACATAACTAAATAAAGTAGTAAGTAGTTACAAACGCTGTAGACTATATAAGAAGTATCAAAATAATATTGAAGTCAGTTATACTAAATAATTATAAGAACTCAGGGCCACATACACGGTTTCGGGCTAGCTCCATTCGACTCACCGATTAAGTTTAATTTCAGAACAGCGCACGAACTATGGTCTGAAAGCTTCTTCTACTTACAGGATATATTTTTATCTTTATTTTTCGTTTTGTTTTTTACTTTTCGTGTCTTAGTTCTCTTTTGTCCCGATTGTCTGTGTGAATGAGATTTCTTCAGCACTGTCAATCAAAGGGTGGGACTGGACAGGTAGAGCAGCTACATTGGTTGCCAACATTAAAAAGGGATTTTGTTTCACCCTCCACCCTTAAAGCTGTATCCTCTACTACTGCAATATCAACATTTCATAAGTAGACTAAAATAAAACTATAGATATTAGAGATTTAGTCTACCTTTTTTGGTACACTAGAGTACAACTTAAAATACAATTATAATGAAGTGCACTTTTAGTATAATTAATTTTTATTTAAAAAATTTAAAAATTAAAATAAGTGGAATTAAAGTAGCAGATGCTTTTATCCAAAGCGACTTAGAATAAATACATTTGTCAATAGCTGAATATGTTATACGTCAGTTATCATAAGCAAACAATTGTTAGAATAATGGCAGCAGCACATGTCGTCAGGCCTAACTTAGCTATACATTTTGCAACATACATTACCTATGAACATATCATACAATCCTCAAAGAAATTGCAAAGCCTTAAGAAGTGCTACATTTTCTAAGAAGCTGATCTAAGAAGGAAAGAGGGATTTTTTTTCTTTTAAAAAATATAGATAGAAAAGAGAGGTGGAAGATAAGGGATTGTAATAGAGAATTTCACTTAGTGGAAGTGTTATGAGGTAGAGAGGTCAGTTGCCGAGGTACCTCGGTGGATTCTGAAGAGGTGGGTCTTAAGTCTCTTGCGGAAGGTGGGTAATGACTGCTGTCTAGACTGCTGCTGGAAGCTCATTCCACCATCGAGGCGCCAGGACAGAACATAATTGAGACTGGGCCTATAGCAACTTTTAGCAACATAGAGGTAAAGGTGCAAGCCGTCCAGCCGAGGTGGTAGATCAAAGCACTCTGGTTGGAGCCTGGAACCTGACCATTGCTTGGAGGTAGAGTGTGGCAGTTCCCTATACTTCTGAGTGTAGGTCTCAGAAGAGGTAGGTTACATGGGAGAACTTGAATACCAGATGTAGAAGTATCTCAAATTTAATATACTTTTTTGGTACGCTAGAGTCCAACTAAAGATTTACAAATATTGTGCACTCTTTGTACCTGAATACAATTTTAATTAAGTGGAATTAAAGTACACTAGTGTGCTTTCTATCAGTATACACTACTGTAATACCACAAAAAGTATAGAAAAATTAGAATACTTATTTTTAGTGCATTTAATATACTTAATACTTAATTGTAACAACTGGATCCACTGGAGGTCCTGGTGGCTATATAAGCGAGAGGGTGGATGAAGTAAATGGTCGGTGATTGTTTGTGTTTGATTTGCCTGTGGCCATGCTGCCAGTTTCTTGACTAAATCTGCATAGTTCTTTGATTAAACAGCTACGAGCATGCGTATCGCTTTTTTTTCTGCTACTCTGTCTCATCGTGTCGCTTTCTTACTCTGCACATGCACTCAGATAGTGACACTCATTACATTTTTTGTGTATTTTTTTTAAATTTAAATTTAAATTAAATATTTGATATTTGGTATACTTAAATTATTTGGTATACTTAAATTATATTTTAAATATATTTTAATATTATATTTATTATATTATATTTTTAATTCTTTCGTATATGTCAAATCCAACCACATATGACAGTTTTTAATGTATTTTTAACACATGTAAAGCTAAATAGTTTCTTTAGGTTTTTTAATGGCATGTTCATGACAGGTTATGTTGTCTTAGTTAATGTCAGGTTATCATGAAAAAGACATTTACAGGTTATGTCATCTTGGTTAATGTCAAGTTGTCATAACAAGGACACTGACAGGTTATGTCATCTTGGTTAATGTCAAGTCATAACAAAGACATCCCAAACAATGTCAACTTGACATTAAAAATAACATAATTTACCAAATGACACTTAATGACAACAGTCATAAACATTCATGAAGACTCCTTCATGTTCATGATGGGTGTCATGTCATGGTTAAGACGGTGTAATGTCAGTCTTATGCACACCCCTTCAAATAAAGTGTTATCAAACATTACAAATGATAATGACTAAGGGTAAATAATTGTAGGTGCAGTACTGGCGCCCCCACACTAAATGATGCACTAGGCAAGCGCCTAATCCACCCATCTACAGGAATCTTCCTTTGGGTGGGACCATTGACCCACTGATTATGTTTACATGCACATTCATATTCCACTATACAATAGAAATATAACAATATTCCAAATTTTGTACAGGTCAGGGAAACAGGAAATTCATTTTTTATTCTTAATCAAGTACTTTTCCAAATCAAGCATTTTCGTTACATGTTATAGGTGCATACAGTTCAGTTTTGTGAGTACTTTAAATTTAATGAACAGTGAGTGTTTTATGGATTTTACACATACTTCTAGAAATAGTCTATAAATATGGTCAAATGACATACATGTCATAATTGTAAACAGGTTCTAACATTTAGAACCAATGAAACAGATTTTTCTGGTTATGACCTGTATCACATTTGGTGACATGACATACTCTGTACTGTATCTGTACTCTTTACTATTATTGAGTATAATGATGATGTTGCAGCTGGAATACCTTTATTAGTGATTTTGCAATACATTTTTTTCTTAGCTGTCCGAGCAGACCGGATGCGAGGTGGCAGGAACAAGTTTGGCCCCATGTACAAGCGTGACCGTGCCCTCAAGCAGCAGAAAAAGGCATTTATACAAAGCAGTGGTCTTAAGCCAGTCCTACCAAATCAGGCTGACTACACTCTCTCCATCAACATGCCTTGCATCCATCCAGTCTCAAGCAGCATGTTTCAAACCCCCCCTCTAACTACAATAGAATATCAAGGCAACCACTACAGACCACCAAATACCATCACAACATCTGCCTTCTATAATTATCTCATTAAGTCAGAAAACACAGACTACAGAAAGTCAGGGAACACCTCCTCAAAACTGCTTTACCCAGAACAGTTCTCCATGCAAGTTCCAGGGGTGCCTCAGCTTGTCATGGAGTTCTTGCACTGTGATCTGGACGAGTTGCAGGTGCAGAACAAGATCATTGCTCACCTTCAACAGGATCTGGGGGGCTTGGGGAAGCAGGGGAAACTCACAATGGTCGGGGTCATGTGCCTAATGGCAGATCAAATGCTATTCTATATAGTGGAATGGGCTCGCAGGTGCATCTTCTTTAAAGATCTTAAGGTAAGACCAAGTTTATTTTTGGCTTTTACTACTATACTATCTACAAAGTTCTGTCATTAACCTATTTTTTTTTAATTAATATCATATAACCATTTCAATTTTTTTGTTACTGCAGTATTCTTGCTCTAATGATGCTTCAATATTATCCTGCTATACCTGCAGGTATATTTTATTGACTATATGTATGTAACATTACACAATTCTAATTACCATCTATATATTTGTTGTATATCAAATTAATGATATGCTCAAAAACACATCATCAAGTAAAAAAAAAAGAAAATAGTAGTTGAGTAGTAGTAGAGTTACTCTACTAGAGTAGTAGAGTAACTAAAAGCTTAACCCATACTATATATAGGTTCAATAAGTTGCGCAACAAGGCAACACCGGGCCCCACTGCAGGATGGGCGGGGTCTAGTCAAAGTTTTACGTGGGAAGTGTTTGTATATTGGAGGGTCCAGTTAATCGGCAGGAGGGTGCGCGCCCACGGGCCCCTGACTGACGCATTATAATCATGTGCACAAAGTCCACCACCCTAACCAATAGACTACCCTGCCCAACCGCCCCCCCCTCCCCCCACACGCAAACGTAAATTCAATAAGAACAATCACTCTCGTGTTTGTTGTGTGTTACCATGATGAGAACATGCTGACAGGATGACATACACCTGTAAGGTGTATGTCATCCTGTCACAATTGTACAATGAGAGGACAGAAAGGTTAACATTATTTTCATAAACTAATACTGCACTGCGTGTACAGTATTAGTTTGAATGTGCAGTTGTTTACACACATTTTTTATGAAAATGAAAATATATATATATATACATACATACATATATACATACATATATACATACACACACACACACACACACACACACACTGTATAGAATTATAGGATAGCTAATACAGTATAGAAATAGTGAATAACTAATATGTAGTGTAATGTGTAAAATGTCATAATAGGCTTATAGCATCATCAGCATGTGGACATATATTATTCCAATATTAATCTTAACAACAACAAAAATCAATAAGAACATCATAGTCAGGCTTATCAGTGCTGCTACCAATGTTATACAGTTGACAGTGAGGTATATTTTCATTACAATGTACGTAATAATATTCTAAGGCATGCTGTTGACTCTGTTGATGGCTAGATTCCAGGTCTTTGTGCCTCTGTCATATGAGTGTTTGTTCATCTTTCACTTTTCAATAGGTTCAGGAAGTAACCATAAGCATGCACCATTTTCCAGGTGGAGCATTTTCATAAAAGCTGTTTACTGTTTACTAAAAGCTGTTTACTGTTTACTAAAAACTAGTTGTTTTGACACTACATCATAATCTGATGATCTGTTTCTGTGATGACAAGCAGCCCAGTGTCCCAGTTACACCACTGAGAATGACCGAAATTACACCGGGGTTTCACTCAATAGAGGCTAAAGCTTTTTGATCACTCACTCTCCCTAATCCAGTTACTGCGCTTCAGAGCTAAACACTTACACATATACATAATGCATCTGTCTTTTCTATCTTATCACTGCAGCTCTGCATCGCGATGTAACGTTAACGTTATTTCTTTAAAAGGCAACAGCAGCAGTAAAACTGTTTCTACTGTGATGGTTTAACTGTGCTATCAATAAGCGGTTCAGCAGAGGCTGGGAAATAGAAATAGCCTAGCCTATTATAAACTAAGTAAAGCGCTGTAAAGTGAAATGTCTATAGTGCGATAGAACAATAAAATCCGAAATGGACCACCCACTGTCAGCGCTGCCTCTGAGACTATAGATGACATTGAGGATAATTTATCGAATCATCCTGTCCATTAACTTTGATCCATGTACAGCTTTTCAGAATGTCAGCAAGCACTAATATTGTAATATGTAATATTTCAGCGCTAAAACTAGCTATCTGGGAACAATGAAAAGGGTCCAGGGCAGCTGTGGCACACACTCAATTGTCCACACAATATTCTCTGGTATATCCGTGCTCCGCACGGCTTTATTTCACACACCTCACGGGTCTTAACACTGCCCGGTATAATATTACTCGCACGGGTCTTAAACACTGCCCGTTATATTACCACTTCCACGGGTCTTAGACACTGCCCGGTATGTTACTGCTGAGAGCTCCCGCGTGGTTGCTCCCTGTCCATGTGCTTCCCCCAGCTGTGTTCACTCTCTGCTTAAAAGAGAGACAGGTGATTAATAATTCCCCTCACCTGTCTCCCAGCCCCGTGAATCACACCTCCACACGTTCCCTCCCACCTGCATCAGAGCTAAACCA
>JAOEHI010051662.1:0-18197 GCA_025447815.1 Percopsis transmontana | reverse complement strand
TAAATATGTTTCTTGATTCAGCACTTCAAAGCACGGACTGGCCTCGACGTTTGTATATGGTTAAATTATTACTATCACTGTGTGACTCTGCCTGGTGTTATAGCCCCAAGGTTAGGTCACACCTAACCGTGCAACCTAACCAAGTGGCAGAGAGGAGGAGAAATATGAGGTGTGAGTGAGGTATTAAGTGAGACTGTGTAACTGATATTTATACCCCTTCAAACCAGTGAGGCCAACTTTTTAGACCCCCCTAGAGACTTATTTCAGAAAACAGCCCGGCGACACATCTAGATACTTTTTGAGCAGACATTAGCTCTCCTTCCCCAGAAAAAGTTACTCTGACTGTCTGCAGTATTCCCTGTGCTCACCACGGCTCTGTTGCAGGGAAGATAGTGAACAGTGGGATTAAAGAAAGACTAAAAGGAAACAGAGAGAGAGATGGCAGCGCTCGGGGGCCTAGAATATCTGCACCCATGGGCTTCTGGGATCAAACCAAAAGGCAATATGATAGACTATATGATAGGCTATACGAGAGTCAGTTTGTCTATATGATCAGTCAGTATCATGCGTGCAGTTTTTCCTATACTTCAGTCTCACCATAGGGTCCCCTCCCACCTCTCCCTGGTATTTAATGGCAATAGAAAATGGTGCACAATGCTGCGCGTGGTTTTCCTTTGAGCACGGTCACGCACGCGGTGCTTGTGTCGACTCGTGCCAGTAGACATTACAGTAGAGACAGACCACTTAAAGAATCCAGAATATAACTCTAAAGATGGTGGTTGTATGCACATATCCCGCCCCCCTCGCAAAGAGCCAATCGTCTGCTTTATAACAGCTGATCGGGAAACCTATTAAGCTAATCGTGTGGTTGAACTTTTATGTCCCATTGAAAGTGCACTTATAGTTCTCATTTAGATAGAGGCCTGGTCTTGTTAGCCCGAAATAACTGTCTGTGGGCGTTACCAAGATGGCTGCCGAATGGGCCATTCTCCTCTATAATGTCTCTGGTGGGGCTCCCCTGCGCAGGAGCGCTCAGTGAGGTCGGGGGAGGCAAGGATCTGGACAATCAACATTGAATATCTTTTTAAAGACTAATCCCAGTGCACAATATATATCTTCCATTCCCAAAGGAGGAAGATTCAGGCCTGTTTTCTAACAATCTGCTGGCAAGTTAGGGGCCGTGTCAAAAGGCCATACCTAGAAAAAACACAAACAATCGAACAAAAACAAAAAGTGCAAATTAAATGCAAATTAATGCATGATGTCATCTAGCGACTTGTAACAAATTTTAGAGCAGGTATTAGCTACTTCCCTTTTTAAAAGAGTTGCCAACACTGCCTGAAACATTTTGCATCCACTAGAGTACGTAAACTGATACTGATACAAGTAACGGGAGGTATTGGCTGTTTCTGTAGGAGAGGGTTGTTTTTGTGGGAGAGGTGTACATGTCTTTTTTACATGTACAGTATACTGCTACAGGGATACTATCACTTAGATAAAATCTGTACATTATCCGTAGCTGCAACTATAACAAAGAGTTCTCAATTTAAGAGGATTCTTGCCAATAGTGTTCTTCCACACCAACTGCATTTTCCCATCTCCCAACTTCCAGTGTAACCTCTCAGGGCCGCCCGCGAGTAAATTAGGAGGTAGTAGCTATAGCTGAACTGGATGTTTAAGTAATTCAGCAGAGCCTCAAGGCGTGAAAGGTGCTTGGGGTCTTTCCTAACCAACCACATTTACTGTTCATCGATTCCTATGCTCCACTGTGTTAGCTGAGAAACATAGGCCAAGACAAGTGGGCCATTCCTTCCTTCCACAAGTGCCAACTACAGGAAAGACCAAGGGCAACATAGGAGCCATGATTTTGCTACAACTAAGCCCTGTGCTCTTTACATAGGGATAAATAGATGGCATTTGTTTAAGTGAGTTCAAGAAAGGACGGATGTTCTATCGATCTGAGATTTTCAATGAATGTTACCGATATGCATGCTGCCTTTTAAAGTCTTTAATAGAAGCTTTTTAGCACCTGACAAGCAGCACTTGGAAATAGCGAGTGGAAAACTGCATGGTGTACACATTGCATGTATATAGTATCTCTAATTATAACAATTATAGTATTCGGAAGGTAAAAATATGATGACTCACACACATACATTTACCTAAATGTAGCCTAGAAGAGGGTTATGGGTATCAGATATTTGGAACTTTTTTACTGCTATTGTTAAAAAAAATCATAAAGACAATACAGTATTGTAGCCTACATTCACAAATGAAAAATGTTTAACAGTCAAAAATGCGATGGCCTTCAGTGGAGACTGTTAGCTTAACCTAACTTATCCATTATCTAATATATTGTATGTATGTACAGTACATCTTAGTGTGGTTTTCTGTATTTTAGTTTTCATTTATGATAATGTATGCATGCCCTTGAGTGCATAGGTGGGCTTGCAAGCGTAAAGCATTATAAATGGTGCAGTCACTCTCCTGTTGTCTGGTGTCAGCCACACCACCCACCTCCACCACACTCCACCACTCCCCCCTCTCGTTACATTCATTTATACTATACTCTATGTTCCAACTGTTGAATAATCTCTGCTCCATTTCCTTATCACTAACTTTAGCAGGCCACGCAGAAATGGAATACAAGAACATTTTTTAAATTGATTGAATGAAGAAATGTAGAAAAAGAAAAAGAAAAGAAAAAGAAAATACAGCCATGGAAAAAATTAAGAGACCACTGCATATTCTTGTAAATATAATGATATAAATATTAATATCAAAAAAGTATATATGAAATACTTAAAAAATATATAAATATACATATAAATATAAATGTATTAAATATAAATGTAATTGTATGTAGATATATAGATATATATATATATATATATATCAGTGGTCTCTTAATTTTTTCCATGATATATATGTCTATATATATATACATATACATACAGTATATATGTGTGTGTGTGTGTGTGTATATATATATATATATATATATATATGTGTGTGTATATATGATTTTTTTTTGTATTCATTTATTTTGAAAATTATTATCTCATGACCCCCAAGAAGCATCCCTCGACCCTTTGGATGGTTCCCAACCCACAGTTGGAAAACCACTGTGTCAGACCAGGCAAAGCGTTTCATTTCGATTAAACTTTGCTCACTTCAACACGACATTTACACAAGAGCATGGCTGATATTTTCACACTGTAATCACAGGCATAGGTCAATATAACATAATGCCATCTGCTCCGTGCTCATCTTTAATGTCTTACAAATCAGTGTCTCAGTGAGACCCACCCTGACGGAAAAACAATTATTTTTGTTTTTAAAAATTCTATGAAGTTTTACACGGAATCAACATAAGGCTGCTTTGAGATTGTGGCTGTTGTAAATACAAACCATCAATCAAAATGTAAATAAATATGACACCTAAATGGACAGACATTATTATAAGATAAGGGTGTCTTGGTGATAACTTTTACCTATAGGGTGAAGCATTCTATGCATAGTTAACTCACTATGGGAATAAAAATGATTTTATTACCTTTTATTTCTTTTTTCCCCATCATTGAGCTATTTTATAGCTATTTGGTTGATTTATTACTGCCATAAGCCCACAATTTTTCAAAAACGTATTTGGGATTTTAATCCTTTGCTCCATCTCGCCCTAAGGAAACAGTTTAACAGCATAAACTGCAGAAACCAACTTCACTAGATTCTCAACTGAATCTCAGTTGTCTCAGGCACACCCAACCTTTCCTTGGTTTTGCTGTTCTACCGGCTGGGCAGCATTTCCCCTGCACTATCTCTTCCCTCGGAGTGCTCTTATTGGTCAATGTCGTGGTAGTTGTCAGACTAGATGAGAGAATGCGAAAAAAAAATATCTGACACGACAGTCTTTGTGTCAGGACTTGAGGCATCCCAGATGGAGCATTGATTGTCTTCCACCCTGTCACACTACACAAGATAAAACGACTGATGGTTTTCTCCGGGTGCCACAAAATCATTCATGATGCCTTACATCTGGCTCGTTATTGAGCTGATATTGTGTAGCCTGAACCCAGCCTGACTGTGACTTAGTCTTCCCTCTTAACCAAATAAAAAAGGGGAATATTCTGGCAAGTGTTGACGTAAAAAGACATCATGCAATCATGAAAAGTGGTATTATATTTAGTGTAGTGTTACAAATGTGTAGCAGGCATACATTATACATTAATTTCTTTAATTTAACGCTTTACAAAAAGTTATATAAAGATAAAAGAGAATCTTGATCTTTGATAATTCAGCCTCTGGGAACACAACTGGAGCTTGGTTGTGTACATGATGGGGTTACGCAGTGATTCTGACCACAACTCACTAAACTGAAGGTAGAGACAGTGAAGCGTATTTTACAGTTGTAATCACACCAGCTATTTAGGGATTGTAAAACCACACGAGTAATTATTCAGTTTACCATGAGTCTAGAGAGAGCAAGGCAACGATTAGTTGCTATAAAAATCAATTTATATCCCATTAACCAAAGACTTGTAACCTTCTGTGTGAGAGCCACCACAGTTTAACTGTACAGTGGGTTCCTTGTCATACATAATTGGTCCAACCCATGATGTATAGGCAAATGAAGAAGGTGGTATGGGGACTATCTCTCTCCCTCCCCTTGAGAACGCTCTGTTGAGCCAACCATGACAATGAAACATTGTAATCAGACATGTGCAAGAGTATCAAGCTGAGATCTGGGGGCTGTAACTGGCCATCCACTTGACTTCAAAGAGAAATCAAGACTGGCTCAACATGCTGCCAAACAAGAGTTTTGAACATAATGTTAGGTTTTTGAGACAGATTTTCTGTTAATCCTCACAATATCGCTAGAATCAGAACTCCAGCGATTGGCCGACCACTCTCTCTTGATTGGTTTAAAAATACCCTAAAACTTTATCTTAACAATAATTTAAAATATTTTAAAAGTTAAATCAGTTATTGAGACCTTGAATTTTATGGAAAGAAAGTTCCTGACTTTGTGATTTGAGCCATTATGATGCCTGGTGGCCATTAATAGTACTACATCAACTTTCACATTGGCTTCAACACTCACAGCTACGGTGATTGCCGCTTGGGTGAAACCTTAATCTTTTTATACAACAATTTGCATGTTAAAAACAGCAGCAGCTGCTGACGTTCACACAAACAGCAGCACAATGTGGCAGTGATCAAGTCGTGATGAATATCCAACCTTTACTAAATGCCACTAATGCTTAATGGAGCTTTCACGAAATGAGCTATATTTATCTGCATTAGCCACACTCCCAATGAACATCATGTGTCAGTCCCAGGAATCACAGCTGGATATTGATAAAAGTGTTGATATTTCCCTCATTTGATATAAAGTGGTCTAATTAGCAGTTTAATCTGATAGTGTCTTAATAGACAGTCATGCTATGGCCAGCCCCAGGTTTTTTATTACAATAAAAAAGAGCTCAATGTTCTGATAGCATACCAGCTGATGTTATGGGCTGAAAATGATCTCGACGCCCTGTCTTTCATGACGCCCTGTCTTTCGCCCCTCCACATGATATAATGTAAAAAACATAACATAACATCTGCATCTCCTCTACAATCATACGCAATTATCTGCACAGATGCAGAAGCACCTAGATTCATATTCAGTCAATGGAGCAATAACTTATTATATCTTATATGAACCCATAAAGCCATTCCGTAGATGTATGTAATGTATGACAAGGTTGCTGTTGCCATTTGAGGCAAAGCTTAAGGTGAAACCAGATCTAATGTTCTGTTCGATGACACGCCTCTGATTAGCATGCCCAATAAAAACTAGCACACGTCAATATACATATCCTACAAGATTCCCTTATAGAAGCTCACGTAACCTTTCAAAGCTGCATAAATATACTGTTGTCCAAAATAATGACGCTTCATTGATGGATGTTGCATCTTAAAAGTGCATGTACCAAATACTACCTTTCATGCACAAGCTTACTTTTTTTTTTCTTCCACTTGACATAATCAATCCAAGACCCACACATTAACAGGAAATCTTTGAAGTAGACAGGCTCCTATCCACGTTTCTGCATAATTGGCATCCTAAAATTTCAACCTCAATGTCAGACCCCAGCGTTGAATAACGCCAACGCTCAATGTACCAGGTCTATGCATCCATCCAGTGAAAAGTGGACTCACTATAAAGAAGGAAAGGCTTCTCCCACCTCCATCTGTTTGTGACAAAACATCATATGAAGCTAATTTCTCCTACTTAGAGCCCCATGATACTTTAAGGGAAAGATACCATGAAGGATAGTCACGCGTCCCTTTTGACTGCTCACAAATGCTGGGGATACCCGCACGCTGAGAGGGATGACACTTCCATTTCTGTGCGGTAATTTATCAATGTGGAAAACCCACAGATTTGAGGTGTAATGATCTGATTCACTGTCCATCTTGGAAAAGGTCAGAACTAAAATAAATGTCATCTCTAGTGAATAGAGAGGGGAGTTGTCAGCAGTCGAGAACTCACGACGGGTATCGGCTTATGGATGAGTTTGGCTTTCAAAGGTCTGCCAACCTCCGCTTTGTAACAGGCCGGTTATCGACAGAACTTGACAGGCATATTTGAAAATGAGACTTTCATTTTGGTTTAGCGATAAGTTATGTTTTACATTATGTCTTGTAGAATATACTACAATAGCCATGAAAGGAATTGTGGCAGACATATAGTCTAAAAAGTGTTCTCTGGGCACCTATGCATATTGTATCAGATGAATTCCCTTGAGGTATTATCAACCTCAAAGCACTATTTATATGCTAAAGCACTGCATTAGACACTGATTGATCTGAGCTGCTCACCCACACAAACAGTGGGTGATGCAGCACCTGAAGGCCTGGCTAAAAGTTTGCCAGAATAGATGGGAGAGAGGTTGGGAAGAAAGAATGTGGACAGTGGTGAAGTATAAACAGGTGGATGAAATTTTTAAATAAAGAGAAAAAAATAAACGTAAAGAGTATACACTCTATAACACAAAGCTGTTTTTTGTTTTTTTGTGTACTTGGCTGCTATGTCATACCATGACATTCTAATTAAATTTGAGTGAGTGAATGCTTTTGGGTGAATGCTTTCTGTCTCACTTACAGCAGTAGAAGTATTCCTTGGCACAGGAAAGCACATTTATTGTAAAACATTAGTGTGAATTGGTTGGTCTGTATTCTTTATTCGGCGGGCCATTGTCTGTGTGTTTGACTGTTTGGTGATAGACAGGTTTTATTTAATATATCCACAAACGACTTCCACATGTGTTAATCTAACTTTCCATAACGGTTGCCAGAGAAATGGATGAACCATGGACAGCCATTTCAGCTCTAGTCTGTACTGAGCCACTTCAAGGTGAAGAGGAACGAAAGAAGAATGGCCACAGCGTTACTTTAAGAATTCACAAGCACGCACACCCACAAACTGCAAGTCCTATAGAAGCACTTACTACATGCACAGCATATGCATGCAGTAAGTGGGTGTCTATTATAGGTGGGCGATATGACAAAATCATATATCACAATATATTTGACCTTGATATGGATATGTTGATTATGTTTAAAGTCATGCAAACATGAAAATGGAAGAAAATGGAACTTAAGTGTTGATTAGATGAACAAGTTCATTGAGGCATTCAAAAAATGTGCTCCCTTTGGTGCCACGCTGTCTTTATGACCGAGAAAGATTTAAGCTATCATCATGTTATTGCGACAGCCAACATACTAGACGATAATTACTCTCATATCAAGATCGATATTATATGGCCCACATGTGGACAACATATGAAAATGATATCAACAAATGGCCCAGCTCTAGGTAATATTATGCATATACTGTAGTACACACACTTAAACAATACATGCCCACACCACTTGTTGTTGAGCGGTCAGTGTGGCTTTAGGGGGGTATTTTCCTCTGGATTCCATATTTACATCTGCGAGACACATCATTTAGCAGATGGTTTCCAGTGTTAGCATACTCGCCCCAGTGTTAGCATGCACTGCATACAGGCATACTAAGATATCCACACACTAATGGAATCTTAGGGAAAGGATAGGTTAGTGGTTAGGTCGACTCCGAGCTGAAAGTTTGTGGGTTCGATCCCCCCACATGACCAGTCTACCTGTAAAGACCAAAGTATCGTGTGGCCACACGCAATTCGGATGTGGACGAGCGCTTTGGCTCTTTAAAGTAGCACCCTTATAGTGTAGGACACATCTCAGCGCATGAGCTTAACGCATGCGCATCACAACAGTATTTTGATACCCCTCCCGGTGTCAGGACTAGGCTTAACATGACCCAAACGCAGACACGGAGGCAGGCAGTGGTAAAAAGAGTGTTTAATCCAAAATTAACAGGGAGAGCGAGGGAGAACTGGCAGAGTCCAAAAACAAGAACAAAAGAGATTCGACCGACAATATACTACAAACAAACCCACACTGAGACAGGGGAGAACAGAGACTAAATACACAAGGGAGAACGAGACACAGGTGAGGGCGGTGAATGGACAACGAGGGGAAGGACCAAATAAGGAGACAGGGTGGAGAAAGGGCGGGGCCGGGAAGAAAACAGGTAAACAGGCAAACACAAGGGAAACAGACTCAGGGGAAAACAAGAGACAAGACCAGGGAACAGGCTGGGTCGTGACACCCGGCCTAGCCAAAGGGGTAGGCCGACACGCAAAGTGTCGCACATGTGCAGTCGACGTGGACAGGTCCGCGCGCACTGTCACGCGCACCGTCATGCTTAGTGTAATTTGGCCTTATATCATCTTGACCAAGATGCCGAACCGCTACATGCTTGTAATTGTACTAACTGGAAGTCGCTTTGAATAAAACTGTCTGCTAAATAGGCCCATGATCTTTAATGTCAGATAACTAGAAAGCCACGCACATCACAATGCCCACTAGGATGCTGGATCAAAAATATCTAGTAACGTGAAAGAAAAGAAGATTAGCTCCTGATAAAATATTTGTTTGCCAGTGATGTTTCCAGTCAAAAAGCTCTTCTACAGACTTAAGATAACTGGAAAAACCAACACTTGTATTTTTATGTGCTCAACACAGCATGTTTGTTTGCAATGTTATTAACCCTACGCAGTACGCACATTAAATCCAAATGTGCATTAATAGTGTGTGGGGATGGCAGCACACAAATGCTTGTGTTTGCTGACAACCGACAACCCACAGTTTCACTAACTAGAAGTCACGAGCCATGGCTGCATTGTCTGGTCACAGCATGCCATCTATGAGCTTATTGAGTCAGGAATGAAGCAATTACAGCAGGGCCAGCGAAGACAGGAAGACTGCACCCAGCCAGCATCAATAGTTAGTATCCCTCAATCAATAAATAAAGCACGACCAGCCCATATTTACCTTGAGTCTTAAATACTACTTTGGGTTTGTTTTCTCTGCAGGACAATATAGATCTCAACAGCTCCCACTGACCAACAGTTGGTAGTTTAAATTACTATTATGTCATTTAGCTTTAATCCAAAGCGATCTATCAGGAATTCCAGGTCCTACCAACTTGGAACCCACTTCTAAATATGTTCTACTGCATCTGTTAGGAAAAACATCGGTGCCCGTAGCAAAGTTGTGCTAATTCAGCAAGAACTCTCCAAACAATGGAAAACAGTTCACAGTTTGTGCAGCCATTTTGCTGCGACGTAAGGTTTATCTGGAATAACTCTAGCCCGCCACTGGAACTGGCTCAAGGACACTGTGAGGTGCATTCTCGCTAACACAGGTGACTGCTCCCATGTCTTGCAATTAAAACGTGGTCTCCTATTGGCTCCTGAACTTCCCATTCTCACCTCAGAGCATTCAAGGGCTTATTGTAATGTTTTATCAACAATATTACATGCACGAGTAGTCTAGCGGTCTGGGTCTTGGACTCTGGAAGGTCATGGGTTCAAGTCCCGGAGCTGGCCTGCCTATAAGCATCATTGAGCCAGAAGCCTAACCCCTATCTGATAAAAGCCTCAGATAAATGACCTAATAGTAAATTGTAAAGCATGTCACCTTTCACAAATACAAACCTGAACGTCTGCTTAAAAGACTTAAACATATATTTCTTGTTCTTTTCTTTGCAAATGTTGCCAAATAGCTTGTGTGCACATGATGTCATAGAACTAGTTTTGAGAAAGGGGGGCGGGGGGCTTTTCCCACTTTCTCACCAGCAAAGCATAAGGGTGTGAGAGGAGTCACTGTGGAGAAATGGTATTTGTATCACTGTGCAGTCCACCATGTGTTGTGTAATGATGGAGTCGAAGGACCTATCATTTCTAAGGTGAATCCTCTCTAATGCTGGGCGGGATCTCAAATGACCCTGGCCACACCATATCTTTAATAGACTATACAGCCATCTGCTGTGGAAAAGAAGGTAGACATCCCTTATTCGCCGCTTTGCAACTTGGCAATTTCCTCCATGCGGATGTGGGATTGATCCCACATCCGTTCTAGTCTAAAGTCTAAAAAGTTATTTTCTGTGCACCCAGGCTCTTAGTGTATCTGTCTGTATTATAGTTTCCCTATAACAATAAAAAAGTCCAGATTTCTGAAAAAGTAATGAAGATCGATTTCAGTTCACAAAAAAAGGTACAAAAAAGTAGTAAACCATGCTCATTTGTGTTACATAAGCAGGTGGGAATGCTTTGACTCTGCCGGTCAACGTAGAATGGCAAAATAAGGAAGGCCACCGGGGGTGAGGAACAAAAGTATCCTCCCAGAAATAAACCAGCTGCGTCGTATTTGCCAAGGCCCTTCTGTGCCTCACTATGTCCTTGAATACCGCCTGCGGGATCAAAGAGGGATGCCAGGGAGAGCTCTAATCAGTCAGTGATAAATCTGCCTCTTGCCCCCCCTTGTTTTTCATTTGGGTAATGCAGGCCCCACACTCCTCAGAGATAACACATGCTCAGTGGAGTGGTCCTTTCACAGCCAGATTGAATGTGATCACCTTGCCAACATGCCCATGCAGCGATCGCCGTGATTAACAGGCAAAAGAGAATAATGACAATCATATGCAGGATAATGGCCGCATGATCTTTACATAAATCATATCTCGCTAAAGGACATAGCTTTACCCTTTGGCAAGATTTGCACAACAAAAAATCTGACACACACACACAATCACCTTCTTGTGACCTAAATGTGATTGTTTTACAGCCATTTAAAATTGTCAATATCCTTGTCTGATTTACAAAGGTATTTTTTCAATTATATCGACAACTAGCTAGCACAGAGAAACTGGTGAACCTCATGAATGCCACCATGAGATGAATAATTTCAAGCAAATATTAGCCCAGCTCCTAAACATAATAATTACTTCACGAAAGGGGAGGAAAGGATACGAAATTAACAGTGTAAAGGCGATGTTGCTGAATTCAAATAATGTCCGAGGTGTACAGACAGTGGTAGTGGTGTGTGTTTCTGTGTGCGCATATGGCTATGCGTATGTGAATGTGTTTGTTTATAGTATATATGCTTGCTTGTGCGTATATGAATGTGCACTATAGATTGAGGTGTTTTTTATTATTTATTTAATCTTTGTTTATTAAAAAATTCATAATGCATAATGTTGAGACTGCTAAGGGTGTGTGTGTGTGTGTGTGTGTGTGTGTGTGTGTGTGTGTGTGTGTGTAGATATAACTGACAATAAATTCTAATAATATAAATACTTGAATTTAATCTGATTAAGATGCATTATATGGGTTTTAATCCCATGATGATGTGTGTGTGGGGGGCATATCTGAGACGTTGTAGTGGGGGGAAAGTGGGACTGCCAGAGCCCTAATGGGGGGAGGGCCCTCGAAAAGCCAAAAGATTATTTCAATAAACCACAGCACAGCTCTGCTTCACATACTATATTGAATATATCCAAAAATCTTCATCATGCAACTGTAACAGTTAGACAGTTTACACTGTGCTATTTATCAGACAATCTTAGCAGCAAAAGTAAAAATTTGTAAAAAATCAAATGGGAAAATGCATGGATGCATTTTCCATGCTTCAAGACAGGTATATAGAGTGAAAGATGCAATTTTGCATTCCCACCAATGTGCCTGATATTTGATATTCAACATATTCATAAATGAATTACAACGGTATCGGCTATTAACATTTCCCTGTGATAAGACTCATGTGGAGACGAGGGGATTGGCAAAGTGAACAGATTATTTTGAAAAAAAATGAAATAAAAAATCTCGGCATCCGTATCACTTAATGAAGGTTTAATCAGTTCACTAGACTTTATTCTGACCCTGTAGGCGGATAGGCTATTGGGAATTTACACAGGGTGTATATTTGCACCAAATGGAGGGAGAATTGGCAGCATCCTATGAATCAGTAGACACAGTAAAACACAGTGAGATAAATTAGCATCAATATAGAGTGTGATCAATGTGGAATAGGCAGAGTTATGCTGGTGAGACCGCTGACAGCTTTGGCATTACCCACAATCTTTAGGGAAATCGACCCCAGAGCTAATCCATATGATGGAAAGGAATGGGGATATGATGAGATTGAGAGGATGCAGAAGTAAAGCACATTACAGGAAGACAGAAAGAGAAGATAGAAAGATAGAATAATATGGCGACAATTGGATAGGTAGACCAGATTGAATGTTTATCCGGAAAGGCTTTATCCATTTAGGCCACATAAACAAGACATTGGGAAATGGTAAAAATAAATTAGTAAAAAATAACCATAAACAGCATTTCAAAAACATCAAAGAAATTGACATAGTCATTTTATCTTTATCAGGGTCAAAAAGTGTGTGCAGGGATGAATACAAAAGAATTGACTTCTTTAGCTACTGCTTACCATATTTATTATCTTTGTTAACAGCAGCATATTTTGCGTGGAATAAAGAGCCTATATAGATGTGATTTCTGCCTTTCCAGTGGCGATTTTTGATGTCTTACTTGAATGGCATTCTTTTATGCCATAATGTTCTATGTTCTTTTCCACTTTCTAAATCTGTGCACTGTTTGTCCTTCTGTGCTTTGGTGACTGAGTTTCTGAGTGAGTTTAATTTTTTGCAGTCCCATTTTCATTTATTTTCCAGTAGCCATTATATTAAATGCCCACTCTGTACAGTGGCTCGACCCGGTCTTGTCCTTCCTCTAAAATATATAAATATTTGCAGTAGCCAATTTTGTTTGTTTCACAAGCAGTTAGTGCACACACTAATAATGTGTAATGATTAGTGCATAGCCTAGCCATGAATGAGTACCGTCTACTGTGTAGTGTGTTTGCAGGCATCTGTGCATCCATGTATAGCTAACCTCTAAATAAGCATAACAACCGTAGTAATTTAATAAAGGGGACCTTCAAAAGACTTTGTTAAACATGAATCTGTGACTCTAGTCTTTTCTGCAGTAGAGCAAAATTATCCCTCCCTTTGATCACTACAGCTTTTGATTGGGGGTGGTGGGCGGAGTGGGTCATTTACAATCTGGAGCCCCACAAGGGACCAACCAAGGGCCTCATTAATTTAGCCCGCTTTTGCTTAAATAGTGCTGATCAAATGCAATCATTGGCTTGTTTTACACTAAGCTTCTTATGAGGATTGAGCCCAGGCTTGGTCAAACATCCTGAACATTTATCTGTCAGTTTAAAGCTCCAGATAGCATTTATTTATTCTCCTTTTTTTAGTAAAATGAATTTAGACACACAGGTTAGAATTTGGCCTTGACTGGCAGGTCACTGTTTAAAATTCAGTCAGGATGATCAAACGAAGTAAACCTTTCCACTCAGAAACTACCACAGAAATGCCTTTAAAAGCCTTCCCTAGATTGAATATGGTCTAATATTAAATGCATACTACCATATACACCATTGGGGACTCAAGCTAATTTCAAAATATATCTAAATTCCAGATAAGATCTCATAATGATGTGGGTACCAAGTAAATTGAGCACATCTAATGAATTGGGACTGAACAAAACCCCTTTGGCCAGTAACCCACCCAGATCAGCTTGACAAAAGGCAGCACACATACCTGGTACTGTATCTTTTCCCCCTCTAAACCCTGCCGCTGAACTGTTTTTGCTGAGAGCAGCAAAACAATAAATTTTGAATCTTCTTCTTTATAGATGCAGGAAAAATTTTTTTACTACACACACAGCGAGCAATGTAGCACTAAAAACCTAAACAGGTGGCGATATGGGTTACACTGCGTTATTTTAGAGGCTAGGGTTGGAAAAGCTTGTGTATGGCTAGATCAAAGGGTTACCACAAGCCCAGAGGCTATCAGCAGCATTGATGGATTGGAATGCATTTACTGAGATTATCGATGATACCGCATCATCTGAGCCTATTCTGTTGAGACCTTCGTGTTCAGAAACCTAATCTCAGATTTACTTTAAAGACTAAATCCCACAGAGAAGGCGAAAAAATGACATGAGCTTCTCCAAGCACACTGCCAGGCTTTTATATATAGAGAGAAGGGGTTGGGATCACATGTCACAAACATACACACAGAAACATACTGTACGTGCACACACCCACATACACACAGGCATGTGAGTCCATACATCCAACTTGTTAGCACACGTATGCAACATCATGATCTAGCTCAATACAAAAGCTGCCATTAGCTTAACGTCTGAGCTGCTTGCCCTGATGCTCCAATGTATACACTACCTAAAAGCTACTTCAACTAGAATCTACTTCATGAAAAACTTTTTTTTTAACTAGCTGACAATGGGACACTGTCTATTCAAATTTGTTTGTATGGTAGAACATAAAAGTTGGATTTAGAAATGTTATATAGAAAGAGAATGTTTTGGCATACTTTGCATGTTTGCAATAATGACACCATGACTTTTGTGTAATCATAGCTAGCAGCATTAGCTTTTGCTGGTTTACATCACATTCCATCAATCCATCTGCGGCTGCACCTTGGTAATTAGAAGTGTTGGTCAACGATTCTAATTACTTGATGAAAAAGTATTTGATGGAAAAGAATAACATTTTGAGAATAGTTCAACTACACCACTCGCTACCGGTGCTGAAAATTGTTGTTAAACTAGTAGTCCTGCTTGGAGCTCTGCTACTCCCCAACACTGATTATTAGCCTACTTGTAATTCTGAGAGGAAATTGTATTCTTACAGAAGCCATTATAGTGTGTAGAAAATTTGAAAAGCACACGAATAGTAATAGATGCTACCAACAAATAAAGATAAAATCACACAACAACCCTTAAGTGGTCACTAAATGTTCATGTCAAAACTGTAGCAAATATCTATAGAAATAGGATGTTTACAGCAATCTATTATGCAGTGTTGTGCAGAGACAGAGAGCAGTACGATATATTTACGTTGTAAAAGGCCGGAAATTTAAAAGAAAAAACTCAATTTCCAGTGTGTGGTGTGATTGCTTTTTCAGTCCAGTCCGGGTCGATTCATTTCCAGCTCCTTGCCTTAGCATCCTGTTAGCTGGCCAAGGTTGCATGCCATTCTGGCAGTGGTCATTGTGCATTTTGAGGGCTGCTGGAACTTTTGGGATACTAACACCAAAGGCTAAATGTGTTCTGAATCTACATCCACAAAGGGAGCATGAAGTTCATTATAGTCCGCCGCCCACCCAACTACCACTGCAGGAAGTCACTCCAATATTCGAGCTAGCCTTCTCAGCTTGTTAAGCGTGCCTGCACTCCCCCCCACCCCCGGGCATGAATCCTCATTGAAAAGTGCACTGACCAGGGTGTGCAGGTGGCTGCACCTTACAGCAAAAGATCAAAGTCTTCATAACAGGATTGGTCCTGTCTAACCAATCTTATTCTAAGCCCCTTGTGTTACATACACCCCTCCAGGACGACTGTATCATTGTCACCTCATCACCCTGGATAAGGGCTTAACAGGGATTTCTGGACCATTTTGACCTCGACCACATTTTCCCCATCTCTCCCAACTGTGGTCATTCAAATCAAATCAAATCAAACAATTCAGTTTAGAGTTCTGGCAATCTAGTCTGTTATATTATACTATTATAACTCGAGGATATAGTTAAAACAAATGGGGCTGGCCAAAAACTCTCTAACTCAGTCAAAATACATCATTTGAAGTCTGAAGAAAGGTTTAAATATAATTTTAACACTGTAAAAATATCCGAGGACACGATTTCACACAAGATTCGCTAGT
This sequence comes from Percopsis transmontana, assembly GCA_025447815.1. Taxonomy (NCBI): domain Eukaryota; kingdom Metazoa; phylum Chordata; class Actinopteri; order Percopsiformes; family Percopsidae; genus Percopsis; species Percopsis transmontana. Next base: position 1,997 of record JAOEHI010051662.1, on the reverse strand, counting down.
AATCTAATTCCCTGTTTGTTTCAGCGCATGGTACTGTACAGTGATGTGTGCAGAACTTACAAAGACAAAGAAGGAAGTTTATTACTGCTAAAAATCGTTGAAACTTAAAATAAGAAGAAATTACATTTCTTATAGCGTTAGCATTAAGGACTTAAAGAGGACATGTTTGAGGAGAGCTTTTACTGACGCCATTTGTTTTCATTATAATCTCTGGCATTTCGACAGCAGAGAATGCCAGAACTCTGAAATGAATTGTTTGATTAGATTTTGGTTGGTGGAAAAGAGGGGACAATGAGGTTCAGGTCAAAATTGGCTGGAATTACCCTTTAATGAATGTGGACCAGACATACTACCCCTCTTTTCTCTCCCTGATATATCCCAATAGGTGAGTCACAAGGTTACATGACCCAGAGTTTAATTTAAAGTTGGAAGTATTGCATGCACTGCCTTTGGGAGGTCCAATACAGGCGTCAAAGATCCAAAGGCTACACTAGGGTCAAGGTTTACATTTAAATCACATTAAAACTTCTGTCTAGCCTGGTCCAACCACTGTGATTTTACAAGGTCCATGATTTGTTCATTTCTACAAATTAGTTGGATTTCAGTAATTTATCATTTGTGATAGTGGTGGTGCTAATATATGTGTGAATCAAATCATTAGAAGGGGATTAGGCCACCTTATAACTAATCAACAACTAATCAGAACAACAAACGTTTGATTGACTGTGATTAGCAAACACAGGTGCAACCATACAATTGGACCACCTTCAGCCAATCAGAACAAACCCATGAGGATGATTTTCCAAAAACAGGCACTTAATTACTGGCAGCACAAACTGAAATACACACCTGGATGCTGATTGGTCGGTTGGCTCTCTGTCTCAAACGGTTTTGAATTGGGTCCCCAGACAGATGTGCAAAGCAGACCAAATCGTAGAGATGGAACTCGCGGTTTTACTAACTCAACTTCAATCTTTGAACACAAAGTGATTTGAAGTAGTCTGTCTCACTCGGCACACCACAAAACAGCCATTTTGCTCCATGAACTCACTATCTAAGAGTGAGAAATGTCACATAAAATCTAAGTGATACCTAGAATAATAGCAGCAATCTCTCCAGCAGAAACATGCACTGTCAACAATAGTCTCGTTGCTTCTCCTGGGAGATGGAGCATTGGAAAAGGAAATACCAACAGTGATAAACATGCAACCCAGTCAACTTCTGTATGTATAGCATTCCTCTGGGTCGAGGAAAAACACTGAGCTAGATCACACTTTCCATCTCACATTATTTCAATTTAACAACATAGCATGGAGGAAAATGTCTAGCCTGAAAATGCCATGTTTATATTACCTAATGTCAGGCCCTCAGGAAATAAGACGCATTGCGTTTGTAGAAGGTAGAAGATGCTCAAAGCCTTATAGTTGTATAACAGCAACTTTGTGGAGAGTTGTGGCACAAGAGTATACTGCATGAATCTAACGAGTGAGCTTAAGTGTTTTTTTATAACATTGTCCTCATTGAGAATGATTTTGCCATGCATATATTTAGTTAATAACTGGAGATAATTATTAACAATCTCGCCTCCTTGTAGATTGGTTGAATGTTGATTCTTAAAGAAGTGCGACCAGGAATACAGTACAATATGGCTGCGCAAAATATTTGCTGTGAAAATAGGTAAGACATGCACTCTGAGCAAAGCAGTTCTAGCTCTATACACATAATACACTGATGTAGTTTTGCACATACATGCGTTCCCACCTGAACAAACCTCATGAAGGCCATTGTCTGCATTTGTGTCTGAATGAATACAATGGCATCCATGGGTTTCCATTCTTGTGTCTGTAAATGGACACAAGAATTTACAGACATCATGGGGAATAATTTGTTTGATGGGAAGATGTTGCATTTCCCTGACCTCTGTTGGAAAAATATACTTTATTATCCAAATTATTTTAGGATTGCTTGATGTAATCCCTATAACCTTTGTTCTTGCT
>JAOEHI010051661.1:0-18201 GCA_025447815.1 Percopsis transmontana | reverse complement strand
GGTTTTTAAATTAATACGTACAGTATAAACACAAAGTAATTGGATTTGTGATGTTTGCAGTTTTATCCTGTGGTGGCAGAAGGCGGTGGAGCAGAACACATAAGACAAAAAAGAGAGTGGATTATTGCACCTGCGAAGCTGAAGGAGAACTATGACTATAGGAATTTGGAATATATTGCTAAAGTATGTAAACCCTACTTCATAACTCGTATTGTTGGAAGCAAATGTGACATTAGGCTACGACAACAAAGTTGTTAAGTGTTAGCGTGTTAAACTCTTCCCTTTGTGATCCCTTTCCAAGGTTTCTCTTACTGTAGCCTATCTTTCCCCTTTTTGTTTCTCTCTTCCATCTTTACAACATTATAAAAATGTGTCTGATTAAAAGCGATGCCAAGACCTAACATCTTATATACTGTAGGCCTACTGAAATCCGCTTTCTAGCCTTCCCTCGACGACTATTAAACCTCTCCAGTGCAACATGCTGCTGCAAGAATTCTAAGTAAAATTAGAAATCCCTGCTCTTCACTGGCTCTAGATAGGCTACATAGACTGGCACGTTCTTATAGAAGACCTAATGTGTGCCATACTGTAGGTTCATAGCCTACGCTGTGCCAAGTCTCCATGTAATCCAAGAATTGTAAACAAACGTTCTGATTTACAGCATTTCCAGTACTCTGGAACGTCATATACCTGTTTGTACAGTACACAAGCATCTTCTTTAAGACTTAAGGTTAAGACTACATGTAGCCTATAGATTATAGCATTTACAGTAAATTGGCATTGCCTGCATGCCCCATGAAACTTTCATATGATTGTATTCCTCTGTGGTATTTTATTTCCTTTTAGGATGTTTTATTCATGTTTTAATAATTTTATGTGATTTGTAGTCCCCTCTATGAGTTGTTTCGCTCCGTAAAGTGTTTTGATATTCTGCTACTATTGCTTCCAGTCCTCATTATGTGATTGTTTTATGAGATATTTGCACTTTTATGTAAAGTTAAGATAGTTAGTTAATTTGTGATAATGCACTTATGATAATAATAATAATAATTCGAATTTTTGTTCTGAGTTTTGATTTCTTGTGTGTGTGTGTGTGTGTGTGTGTGTGTGTGTGTGTTTGTGTGTGTGTGTGTGTGTGTGTGTGTGTTATAGATTCATTCTGATAAGGATACCATGGCGAAAGTGACCTATTCACTAAAAGGAGCTGGTGCTGACACTAACCCTGTTGGCTTATTTACTGTCAATACTGAGACAGGCCTGGTCAGAATCACCAACATACTTGACCGCGAGAAAATTCCCTTCTACCATGTAAGAACTCTCAGATACTGTTTATTAAATATTGTATGTAACATAGAGCGGGGCAATATATAATATTGATATTGTGATATGAGAAATATTGTCTGTTGTTTTGGTTTTATCAAAATATATAAAGTATGTTAAATATTGTCGTTTCTTGGTCAGATAGACATTACATTAAAGCATTACAGTAAAGAAATACAATTTTCCAATTTTCCTTTTTGTGGTGAATTGTTAATGCAAAATAAAACAAATATCCTCAACCTATCAATATTAAAGTAGAGCTTAGCTCTAATGTATGGTATTCTCTGACAAATTTAAATGCTAATAATATTTTGTGATATTTATCTTTGTAGCTACTAGGTGTGGCAAAATACCCCGATGGGACTTTGGCAGAGAGAGACATTAGCCTTGATATTGTGGTTGTGGATGAGAATGACTGCGCACCAGTATTTAAAGTAGGGCAAACTGGCTCTGTCAATGAATCTAGCGCAGCAGGTATTTTATATGTATATATGTTTTTACTTATCCTTACTGTACTCAACAGCCTGTAAACAGCTTTGCTTTTAACATTTTACTTTTATAGGCACTGTTGTCATGAGGGTGAATGCCACTGATGCAGATGAAGCAAACACCCTTCACAGTCAGATCCACTACAGCATTGTGGAGAAAACTGCCTCAGATAGGATGTTTTCTATGAACTACAACACTGGGGAGGTCATAGTTCGACAGAGCACTCTAGACAGAGAGGTGAGAAGCCTTCCCCTTTTCACATTATGGGGCTGAATCAATCTAGGGATTGAACTGTGACTAGGGGAAATCTTACTTCATTTAAACAGTTATTGCAAATTACAACGCCATAGAGTCATATTACTTGAAGTACTTGTACATTTTTATTTTTATTGTAAAGAATTTGATGCATTTCATCTCATTTGAGCCGTCAGATGGCAGAAATGTTTTTTGATGTATTTGCCTGGCACAACGATTTTACAGTAACCTTCTAGAACAACATGATAGAAAACTGCAGCTGTTTAGCACAATTTCTTGTTTTTCTCATCTCATCAGACAAAAGACACATACACATTAACTATACGAGGTACCGACATGAATGGCCAAGGAGGAAACTCAGGAACAGGAGAGGTAATGATCAAAATCTTGGACATCAACGACAACGTTCCCACCCTGGAAAAAGAATCGGTATGGACTACAGCAGTGATTTTAAAAATGTGGTTTGGGACCCCCAATAGGTACACAAGATCTAGATAATTTTGAATAACATTTTTTTTTTCTATTTCATGTGCTTGCAACTGCAGTATGAAGGGCGTGTGGAGGAGAACACTATCAATGTAGAGGTATTACGGATAAAAGCCATTGACCTAGATCTGATGTACACTGACAACTGGCTTGCTGTCTTCACCATAGTGTCAGGGAATGAAGTAGGCTATTTCAGCATCACTACTGATTCTCAGACCAACGAGGGTGTAATCAGGATTATTAAGGTAAAGGTTAACTGTACATGTCTTCGTTAGATGTATATATCAGTTATGTGGTTCAGACAGTCATGTATATCCTGCGTGCCATGCTCGCGTACCTACAGGCGCTGGACTATGAGGAACTCAAGGTGCTTAAACTGGCAGTGAGTGTCTCCAACAAAGCAGCGTACAGCCATAGTACAGTGGTAGCGGGAAAGACATACCCCATTAAAATCAATGTGGTTAACCAGAAGGAAGGCCCCCAATTTCAGCCAAGTGTCAAGGTGGTAACTATCTCTGAGGATAAGACCACCGTCACCATCAACAAGGTCATCACCAACTATGCTGCTATTGACAGTGACACGCTACAGATTGCCACCAATGTCAGGTATGATATAGCAAGGGTCATACACCATATATAATTATAAATACTGCTATGTTTCTCTGACCTGACAGGGCAGAAATATTGAAATATGTAAAGTATATCAACGTTGAGTATGCTGTTAAAGACTCCTTTGCATTGATTCTTTTGAGTACAGTAGTACAGTCTTTTGCTTAGTACTGTCTGAGTTGCTGAGTTGCTGAGTTTGCTGAGTTGGCACTATGCTGATTTTCAGCATAGTGCCAACTTCACCACAGTGCAGCGAAAGACATTGAAATTATACTTTTTAGATGCATATTGTATGTACTTAAAACATTTTTTTGTTAAAAAACATTGTTTTTGTACTGAGGAAATGTTGGTGATTGATTCAGGTTATATTCTTGACAAAATTGTAAAGCCTTCTACAGGTTAAACAGGCTTTTGCAATTGAAATAACTGACGTAAAAGGCCTCATTACATCATGCCTGTGTGGTTTGGCGATAACCCATTAGTCTGCCTCCCTCTAACTCTCCTGCTTGAGGAGGTTTAAAAAAACAATTCGAATCTACAAATTGCTTGGCTTTGCCCACCAATCTGGGGACACTCCATTCAAAACTGTTTGTCAGCTCGTTACAGAACCATCAACCACTTAGCGTCAAGTTGGGTAGTTCAGTTGGTGCTGGCAGCAAGTGCCTGTGTTTTGGAAAATCATCAAACCACGGGAGTCTCAAACGTTTGTTGTTCTGATTAGTTGAAGGTGGTGCAACCATCAACTAATGATTTGATTGACACCTTTTGGCACCATCGATGCCAAACGACTTTGAATGGAGAGTTTTCAGGCTTATATGCTGAGTGGAACATATCTGGATCTTGTGAAATCAGGATGGTCTTGCCAGACTAGGACACCTTGTGTGAAATGAATACCCTAATTGCTTTTTCTCAAGAACATAAATTATTTTTCATACAGATATGCCAAGATACAGGATGTTGACAACTGGCTGATTATTGATGAAAGAACAGCAGATATCAAACTGAACAAACTGCCTGACCGAGAGTCCATACACTTAATCAATGGAACTTATTATGCTAAAATCATATGCATTACGAATGGTAAGTAAAATAGAAATGGGGAGTTATCACATCCATATTTCCAAAGTCTCCTCATCAAACAAAGTGTTTAAATATGATGTACTAAAACATGTTTTTCTTTTTAGAGCTACCCTCTAAAACTGCCACAGGGACCATAGCTATTCAGGTGGAAGACTTCAATGACCACTGTCCGACACTGACCAGTACAACTCAAACCATGTGTCTGGAGGACAGTGTCGTGTATGTCACTGCCATAGATAGAGATGAATTCCCAAATTCAGCGCCTTTTGATTTCAGAGTGATTTCCCAGAACAGCAAGGAAAAATGGAGTGTGCAGCATATTAATGGTAACAGCTTTTATGACTCAGTAAGATTACACTATGCATACACTGTAAATGAGCTGTACATGGTTCTCAGCCTCTTTGACCCTTGGCCACCACAAGAATAAGTTGTTCATAGTTTGCAACCCTGCTTGGGCCCAATGAGTCACTCCATGCAAACATTGACCAAGAGTGGTGGATACCATAGCCTGTCATCCTGGATAGACACACACATACATGAGCTGCATTTAACAACAGATATAGCTTTTGTCATGGAAGCCATATAACTAATTCATAAAACTACTATAAAACAAGTTACAGAGCTGTACTGTTACTAAATTATTTATTCAGGTTGAAAGGGGTTCCCTGTTTCGTCACTCTTTGCTGACCCTGGGCTGGGGTTCACTTGTCTTTTTTATATCTTCACACGGGATTCTCCAGTTTCTTCACCATTCACCATTGAACAGGAAAAGAACAGGAAAAGGAAGATGTTCATTTTTATGGCCTGGTTATTCCGCATGATTGTGGTTATGGTCTGCTTAAATTGATATACTGTTATGTGCACAGGATAGTCTAGTGGATAGGGAGGTTGACTCCCAATAAGCCCTGCCTAACAGGAAGCATTCTTGAGCAAGATACCTAACCCCTACTTGCTCCTTAATACTTCTGCTAAATCTGCTAAATGACCTAATTGTAAGTGATGAATTATTAGATTAGAGTAGAGTTTTAAATGTAATTACTTCCATATAATAGCTTACTTGTTAAATAAATTAATAACCCTCATGCAACAGTACATTTATAACTTTTTTCCTAATCTTTACCCATAGCCACCACGGCCATTTTTCGGGACCACGCCAACTTGTGGCCAGGCCACTACAAAGTGGCTATGGAGATAAAAGACCAGCAGGGAAAGTCGTGTACGGATGTCCAGGTGTTGAATGTTGATGTATGTACTTGCCATCAGTCCACCAAGACCTGTGTTGCCCGGCAAACTAAAACTGTCACTTTTGGAGCTCCAGGAGCCCTCCTGCTTCTCCTTGGACTGCTGCTGCTTATATGTGAGTACAGTTGTTTTTCGTGTAAAAACCTTGTATCTCTAAAAAGCTACTTTTAGGGCTTTAAAACCCTATATGTTTAATCCTATGTGTACAACCATATATGCTTCAAATTATCGCAAATGCACACTTTATATTGAAAAATATATAACCGAATAGTCTTTTAGCTTATTTCGCAAGACGTATCCACATTATTTTCAAATGCAATAGCAGGTGTTTATTGGGATTTTGGTCGTAACAGCAGGAGTGGTTTGTTGATTAACGCTGTCAAATATTTTCTCCTCCCACTTTTGTTCATTTTTCATGCATGAGGGACAGTGTGTATTATATGTAATAATACATTATCTAATAATGAATCTAATCTAATCTAATAATGAATAATGCTGAGAAATGTAAAGCTTTACTATCGCATTGAAAATAACGTGCAGTCACAAAACTTGCTTAGCCCACCAATAACATAAATCAACTTATTGGTCAGTTTAATGTTACAAGGTTTCCACGTGACAGCAGTGTTGTTGCGTATGTTCGAGGTTACAGGGAGGGGTGAAGCAAATAAGAGAACAAGCGAGAGAGATCCAGACAGATTAAAATGGAAAATAAGATATATGGAGAGATAAACAGAAGAGAATGGGTGAGATAAAGGGAATGTTTAGAAAACCACTTTGCTGTAATTTGCTGGTAATGTGTTCTATAGTCACCTGCGTCCCCTCCATAGTTGTATAAGTTTCATTAAACTATATGGAAAGCCAGTCAGTGATGTTCTATCTGAAAAGAATCATTGATTCACCTGTCTGACACACCCACATACCTTTTTCCTAGTAGTCTCATGTCAATGTTTGTTTTAAGAGGTGTGAAACTTGTGTGTTTTCGTAGTGGTGCCTCTCCTGCTGCTATTCTGCCTGTGTGGAGGTGCAGCAGCTCTGGGAGATTTCAAGGCTATCCCGTTTGAGGCCAAAGAACAGCTTATCTCATACCACACCGAAGGACAGGGAGAAGACAAGGTACTGATATTGTTTAGTATAGTCATATACAATACATCTATTGTTGAAAAACCCTTCATCAATTGAAGTTTCACTGCCCTGTATCGGTACTATTGTGATTGGATCTTGCGTTTCCCTCAAAGGAATTGTCTCTTCTGCAAGTGCCAGTAGAAGTTGACCATGGGGCGATCAAGGCCGTGGACGTCAATGCATACGGGGAGAGGGGGTTCCAGGGAGCCGGCTGGGGAGGTACTGCAGGCGGCGACGACGGCTTTACTTCGTCCTTCTTCACGAGTAATAACGTGAATCGCCACCACGGCTTCAACCAGCACATGGAGCTGGACTATAGGGGCGGAGGAATGATGACCGGAGATGATCAGTTTATCTCTAGATACAGAGGGGGGGCGTACGAGGGCATCGCTCTGTCTGACGCATACCTGGAGGACTACTACTCAAGTGTGAGTCAATGGGAATATTATCTTTGAAAGACGCTTCCTGGAAAACGATCCAAGTCATCACCATATCTAGTATCATCTTTAGCAGACCTGTTTTTTGTAATAACTTACATTGCACTTACAAGACGCACACATTTTTGGTTACGTTTTAACTTTACAAATATATAAATATAACCAGAGGAGAGACAACAACACAAAAGTTCAGTGTAATAATAATTTAAATGTTAGCTCCTGTTTGTATCCACACTTAGATCTAGCCTAAGATGTATACTTGCATTGTACTTGTACTGTTGTGGTGTAATGTATCCGCTGTATTTGTTTGCAGAAAGCCGGCTATGCAGCACAGCAGTCCCAACAGAACGATAATCTGTTTGTGTACAACTACGAGGGCAATGAGTCGCTGGCAGGCTCGGTAGGCTGCTGCAGCCTGCTGGAGAACGACAATGACCTTGAGTTCCTCAACGACCTTGGCTCCAAGTTCAAAACCTTGGCAGAGATCTGCCGGGGCTCCACCCTGGAGACAGAGGCCGCCGGCGCGGGGGTGTCTGTCCGCCCTGACAGACCAGCGCCCCCTACCTGGCCGTCCGCCTCCGCCTCCACCCACACACATACCCACACCCACACAGAAACAGTGAGGGACAGGGACCGCGTCGACGCAAGCAACCTCAACGTGTCCAACGTCGCCTCAGAATCCTCCACCGTGACCAAAGAGAGGCTGGTGAGTGAGAGAGCCCGGGGGACAGCCGCCCTTTCCAACGTGCGTGTCCACGACAACCTTGTGATGCCTAGCCAGACCCTGCTCATTCAGCAGCCCACCATGTACTACACAGCCACCCCCATGTACGTGGTGGATCCCCAGCCACAGGTGGTCCTCGTGGCAGGAGGCGCCCAGCAAGCCGGGGGACAGGTAGGGCTGGGTCAAGGCCTGGTGCAGGTCGGGGGACTCCATGGGTCCCAGGGTATGGTGCTTGTAGAGAGGAAGGTGGGAGCGGGTGGCGGAGGGGCAGGCCACACCATTAGCGGAGGGGGCAGCGTCTCGCAGGTAGGGGAACACAGAGTGTTAGGAACAGCCGAGTGCGTTCAAACAGCACCGGGCTTTTCACAAGCAAGCATCTCCAGGTCCAGGCACGTCCTGGTGGTGGAGGGCGGGTCGGGGTCTTCAGGAGCGGGGAGAGGTGGAGGCGTAGCTCAGGCTGTTGTCCAGACAGGGCAGGAGCCTTTGGAGCATGGCTTGGAGCTCAGTGGTCGCGGACTAAAGGTTAAGGCTCAGAGCTTTTCTTTGAGTTCTAGTTCCGCAGGATCGTATGAGGATTTTGGTCTGACAACCGCACCCGTAGTACAAGGAAGCCAAAGAGTTGTGCAACACAAGAAGGTCTCAGTCACTGAGAGAAATATTGAAACCAGCTCTAGAGCATAAATCTAAATTTGAATGTGTCAAAATATATTCACTCAGTCTAGTCACATTGATTACACAAGAACAGCAAAGAGCAGTGCAGCATTTTAAGCCAAATGTTTTTTATATCAATTTTATAAAATGCTTGTGCAACAGGCTTAGGCTTTTCATTATACAAAGTATTCATTCTGTATGCGTTATCTTTTATATTTTTGTGGATTTTTCTTTGGATCAATGTGGGAAACTTGGAAATGTTTACTGTGCATTTTGATGATGGGTGTGGGTTCTCAATTGTGACTGTTATTCGCAGTAGTCACTAGAAATCTGCACAAAGTTTACATTAAAATGATAAACCTGTTTTGTATTATATTTTTTATCTAGAATATATTTTCATTGTTCCAAAGATCAAGACATTAAGGAGATAAGAGTTATTTTTATAACTTGTATGTCAGATAATAGATTAATTGGGTATCAGGGTACTGTATGGGGCTGCAGTCTACTAAAATACTTTCTTGCATAGCACTGATTATTTTGTTACAGGCTGATTTTAACTGCTGATTTTACTCATAGTTGTTGATAATGATATATTAATTTGATGCCTTTATGGTGATTGCATTTTTATACCATTTGGGATTAAATCAAATATTTCTCTCATAATAAAGATAGTAAGAGTAACCCACTTCCATGTTTTGGGTGTGATCATTTATTCAAAATGTACATAATAAGAAAATCAGGTTTAAGCACTGTGCCCAGATTTTGACAACCTTCAGATGTTTACGATATGTACTATACAGTATGTACTATACAGTATGTACTGTGCGCATAACTAAATAAGCAGTCCGTATTTCTTTCTTTATCGAAATATATAGACAACCTCCTACACGGTGTCCCACTGGCATTTAGCTGTCCTTAGGAGGTTAAAGCGTTAGGCTCATCTAAATTCTATAAAATACTCAATTTGTTAAACAGTCCACCTGATGACTCACACTGTTATATATGCAGGTAGACCTGTTTCCACCTAGGATTTAAGATATTTGTTTTTCTCTGGCAGTATTTACCTTTCTCAGTCTGTAGTTTCTGTAGAAAAGCTGAACCACTCTGAATATGACTCAAGCTTTTCTCATGCCATTTTTTCCTGTTAAGACCAATCTTCTCTGCTTTTTATTTATATATATATATATATATATATATATATATATTTTTTTTTTTTTATGACAAAGGGGGCAATGCAACTATACAATGCTTATACAAAGTCCCACAGGCATTTAATCTCTGTTGGATCTATGCATGTTCCTGCAAAGCAGGAAACAGGACAAAGGAAAAACAAAGGGATGTGTCAGACTTAAGGCTGTTCGCAGATTTCAGGCTCTTGTATGGCAGATACGGTACACTGTAATTGTGGATAATCTAGAGCAGGATAATATTTACTAATATTAGTACCTGTACTTTTGTCTACCATAATGATAGAATTGATTCAAAACAACAACAAAAAACACATGAGATAAACTCATTTGTCATTTTTTTTTTATTTTGTTACTTGTGACAGTAAATGGATTTAGAGGTAACTTACAAAACTGTTTTTGAAGGTTTCATTTATTTAAACACTGTTTCCTTGTATTGGCACTGGCAAAGCATGATTTGAGAAAATCAGTTAATACTCAGACGTTTATAGGTTGGGAAAATCTGTCAAGGTGTTTTTCTACACAAGCGACACTGATAAATAGTATTATTCACGCTAAACAGCTACATTTCATCATGATGTGCACACTGCAAAATATAGTTTTAAACATCCTGCGTTGCTAGCTTACTTCCACACACTTCCAAGAACAGTTATTGATTATTATTTCAAGAGGTTGGTTCACATATAGGGGTGGTTCTCAAACTGTGGAACAGGACCCAAGCAAGATGGTTTTAGGGGGGTTGTGAAATTATTTTGTCTTTTTGTCTTTTGAAATAATCGTCATTACTATATAATTGTAGTATTATTTTGAATCTTGTTTTATTATCTTTAAAAATAAAATAATAGTGTATTGTTGTTTATGTTTATGCTATTATGTTATGTTATGCTGTTAACAGTAGTTCTTTATAGCTTGCACACACATGCGTGCACAAAATGGGTGCATTTGTGTGTTCTTTGTGGGGGTCACAGGTCAACAGGATTGAGAACCATGGTCATCTAACACACAGAATGGTACATGTCTAGGGGTTCCAATCAGTGGCGGGCCTCTTCCTCATCCTCGATTTCATCTTCCTCGTACTCTCCCATCTCATCGGCTGTGGCGTCCTGATACTGCTGGTACTCGGACACAAGGTCGTTCATGTTGCTCTCAGCCTCGGTGAACTCCATCTCGTCCATGCCCTCACCGGTGTACCAGTGCAGGAAGGCCTTGCGTCGGAACATGGCGGTGAACTGCTCTGAGATCCTCCTGAACAGCTCCTGTTTGTGGGGAATAATCAACCTTGGTTAAAAAAAGATTGATGTATCAAAATATAAAATTTGTTCTATCACGTAAAAAAATAAATAAATAAATATATATATATATATATATATATATACACTGTATGTGCCATTTACTTAGACTAAAATGGCAATGAATTGGGTCAGTATTATAAAACTAAACTAAATTTAATATTTTATGTTTTAAGTTATGCTATTAAAAGAAGTGTTTCTCACAAACTTCTTATTAATGGGCCATGGCTCAAAATGTTGGAAAACCATAAAAAAATGGTATTCTTAAAATAATCTTCAGTTGCTGCCCCACCTGGATAGCCGTGCTGTTGCCAATGAAGGTGGCAGACATTTTGAGGCCGCGTGGCGGGATATCGCACACCGCGGTCTTGACGTTGTTGGGGATCCACTCCACAAAGTAGCTGCTGTTCTTGTTCTGGACGCTCAGCATCTGCTCGTCCACTTCCTTCATGGACATGCGGCCGCGGAAGATGGCTGCCACGGTTAGGTAGCGCCCATGGCGCGGGTCACACGCTGCCATCATGTTCTTGGCGTCGAACATCTGCTGCGTCAGCTCCGGGACGGACAGCGCGCGGTACTGCTGGCTCCCCCTGCTGGTGAGCGGGGCGAACCCGGGCATGAAGAAGTGGAGGCGCGGGAAGGGGACCATGTTGACAGCCAGCTTCCTCAAGTCGGCGTTCAGCTGGCCGGGAAAGCGCAGGCAGGTGGTGACGCCGCTCATGGTGGCGGAGACCAGGTGGTTGAGGTCGCCGTAGGTGGGCGTGGTCAGCTTCAGTGTGCGGAAGCAGATGTCGTACAGCGCCTCGTTGTCGATGCAGAAGGTCTCGTCTGTGTTCTCCACCAGCTGGTGGACGGAGAGCGTGGCGTTGTAGGGCTCCACCACCGTGTCGGACACCTTGGGGGACGGCATGACGCTAAAGGTGTTCATGATCCTGTCGGGGTACTCCTCTCGGATCTTGCTGATCAACAGGGTGCCCATCCCTGAGCCGGTGCCTCCTCCCAGGGAGTGTGTGAGCTGGAAGCCCTGGAGGCAGTCACAGTTCTCGGACTCTTTCCTCACCACATCCAGGACAGAGTCCACCAGCTCAGCCCCCTCAGTGTAGTGGCCCTTGGCCCAGTTGTTTCCGGCTCCACTTTGTCCTACACCATGCATGCGAGGGTGAAAAATACAGCATTGAACCGCGCACTGACTTATTGCAAACTAAATACCAAAGAGTAGCCTTCCATTTCCGGTGTGTTAATGCTGTGGCGGTCTCTATTAAAAAATTAAATATAAAAGTGTGTGAAATGTCCACTGTTTGTTTATACGTCTGCCAGCTTCATGCAGCAGTACCAGGGTCTGCTACAGCTAACAGAGTTAGCATCAATTAGCTTAAAAATCTTCCAACTTAATGTAAGTAAATAATCCAGCAATCTATCATATGCTGCAGGGCATGCTTTGTTGTATGTTTTTCTTGTATATTTACCATGTTAATTATTATTACCCTGTAATAATAATAAAGTCAATTTTAATTATGATGAAAGCTATAGGCCTGCATTTTAACGTCCAATGCTTGTATTTTGCTGGTCCAAAGAAAATATCGACAGACTTTCCAATGAGAGGAGAAAAGGAGAAACATCCCGTGTTTTGATTTTAACCCATTTAGTCACTCGCCTCAGGCCTTTTTCAGCACTGTAGCAATAGCTCGGACTAGTTTCTGCTGAGTCATCTCCAGATCCATCCGGGGCTGACACAGCTGCATGAAACCCAACTGCGTCACTTAACTGACACAGTGCTGAGAGGCTGCAGAGGCCGTGTGTCGGAGGAAGACATCCCTGTCATGAGCTTCGACAGATGCTGACACATCCATCCTGAACCGACACGGCGTGGCTCAGGGCGGGTGTGGTGACAACGTCGTGCTCATCTGTACACTCACCGAAGACAAAGTTGTCGGGTCTAAAGAGCTGTCCGAAGGGGCCGGACCTGACTGAATCCATGGTGCCTGGCTCCAGATCCACAAGAATGGCTCGGGGGACATATTTGTTACCTGTAGATGATGGGGTGCATGGGATACATGCACATTTTATTAAAGATTAGCCAAACATAACATAATTATGAAAAATACTATCAAAATTATTATTTTAGAATCATTAATCATCCTAGCCCCTCAAAAAGCATAATGTGCCCTCCCAGGGGATCCAACCACTTTGCAGAGCACCACTGGTCTAGAGGACAATATTTTAAAACTAAACTCTGCATGTCAAATACAGAAATGTGTATTTACGTTTATAATGAAATCTGAACCTGTAAATAGGTCTGAAGTAATACAGAACAAAATGTACTTTAAAGTACACTGAGAAACCAACCCACCACGCCGCTGCGACACTGGGCCTTTTCTAGAACACTCTTCGCTATACACTATATGTAGGCCACACCATTCTTGCAAGCGGAGTGCAGTATCATGCTGTACAAATAAATGGGGTATTAAAATGTGCTGCGCTCAGCATAAACCTAAAAAAAAAAGAGTTATCATAGACCTGTCCTCGCATGGGATAGCTTATTGATGTCTGCTGCTTATTTAAAAATCTTTGGTTAAAAATAAGTCACCGCAACTTATAACGGGAAAATGGATTTTGCGATGCTAAAGTATTCTGCTTGCAGTATTGACGCAGGAGCTATGGGTCCGGGAAACAAAGGATCAGTCCAATGTGGATGCTGGAAATAATAAAGGCTCAGACATAATAACGTATGCCTTATCATAGCCTTGTTGGCCTTTCTGTGTGGCCCTCCTGTTTAGTACTCAATGTAAACATGCATCACGCCTACAGCCCAGAAAAGGGGATGAAAACACACTCTAGGTCAGCTGCACTGAGACTGCAGATCCAGGCGGGGGAAGGGGGGAGGGTGTGTGTGTGTGTGTGTGTGTTTGTGCATGCATGTGTGCCAGGGTGCTGGCAGGTTCGGCTGTCCTGATTATAACTCTACTGACTGCTGGGCTTTCTTTTTTTTCCTGCTTTTTAAATTATAGCCCTAGGATTTACCATTGTGTCGCACAACTTTAGCAAGGATGAGCTAGAAATGTACAGTACATTTTCAGATGCAAACTTAAGATCCGTTTAAAACAAAGACTGACGTGTGAATGAAATGACGATTTACCTGATGCCTCATTATAGTAGACGTTAACCCTCTCCAGCTGTAGGTCGCTGTCACCTTGGTAGCTACCGGTGGGGTCGATGCCATGTTCATCACTTATCACCTCCCAGAACTAAAAAGGGACGAATATATATGTAATGTTTTCAAAATATTTGTCGTGTGTCGTGATACAGTTTAAAAAATCTATTTAACATCAGTATAAGCAGTACAAATGGACTATAACCTACAGTAATAGCAACTGCGCATCTCTACGGTTACAAATGGCACGCAGGGCCAAACCACTGCAGCCTTTACCTCAGACCATGCAGCAGAGTAATCTAAACCGCACCCATGTCAAATATAACAGTTCGTTTTCTTCCAAAAACTTAGTTAAAATTGTTTAAACCATATTTGAAAGGCTTCCGGTCACTATCTTACTGCGTATCCATAGTCAATTGGTATACAAAATATAAAAAAATAATAAGCCGTATCACGCATGCCGTATCACGTCGGCATGCCTTCGGTCCAAACAGCTTTTTGTTGTTTTTTTTAATGATTCCATGTTTTCAATTTCAATAGAAAATCTTTTAAATTTGACTATATTTACCATACCTTTGCTCCGATCTGATTTCCACATTGTCCAGCCTGGATATGAACAATTTCCCTCATGGTGCCTGTTGGATGCGGGCTGAGCTTCTTGCTGTTTAACTTCTGCACGGTCCTGTTTTAATAGCTATAGGATGCCGTTGTATTTCTCCCTATCAGCACTTGCTACATTCCCGGGACGAGCGTTGTGCTGGGGAAGCAGATAAACGTGCTGCTAGCGGTGTGACGTCACTCGAGCGCAGCATCCCCGTGAGCCAATGGGAGCGCACCGCTTTGATGCAGTGGACCTAAGGAAGCTGCATCATCCACAATAGCATGACTTTACTCTTTCCGCATGTTTTTACTGATTCATGGTACTTCATTAGATTGGTATCTGCTGTAATGCACTTTAGTCTTCTTTTTGGCTCCATCTTGACAAATAATATCAAGCAATGTGTATTGTAAAACATCATATCTACATGTCACACTAAAATGCAAATATAGCCTATAGGCTAAACCCAACGTATAATAAGTACTATATCATGTTTTTGATTTACTATAAAGTCAGAATGATTGACAGTGATCCACTGTTGATCAATAAATAGTGGTTTATTTTAACAACATATATGGCTTATGTACAAGTGCATTATTCATGTTAAAATAAAATAAAAAACTAAAATCAGAAACTGTAATGGTACAATCCACGGATATTACATTCATCCAATTCTCCAAACAACAGAGATAATGAACCATACTATTGAGGCAAGATCTGAAATGTCTACTCAGAGGCCTTATTTTTAGATTATGTCATCTTTGCTTGTCAGGTTTAAACCTATTCCAACCCATTCATGACACACCTTAAACTAACATTCAACATATTTTTCTTTCTTCTCTCCAAAAGTTGAAAATGTAATGTAATCTGCAGTATACTTGTATTCCGGTTCATTAATCTACCATTTCTGTAAGATGATTTCACTTAATTATTCTCTGTTCAAAGCTGATCCCCTTACTGGGGCAGATAAGACAGCCGCCCAAACAGAATAATCTGTTTGGGCTGCAGAGGGAGCCGTGACAGGAAGTGAAAGCAATGCATCTGAGTGACACTGCTGGTTATACTGTGCTGTGTCACTCTCTCTCTCACACTGGCATTCGCACATCAGTAATGCTCAATTCATTTTAACTATATGATCATTTAGACAGAGTGATTCACATTCAAAGAAATAGCATTAGCTGCTGCAGACAATATTCTTACATGTATGTGATAGCCTTTGTTAATCCTGTCTAAACACAGACAGAATTGTCACATGAAAGAGTAATGTTATCAGTCTTTCTAATCCCGTTCCTGTTTTGTCTTTCATTTTAAGGCAGCCAAGCTCAAACAAATCACAACCTGCAGGACTGCAGTGCATTGTGCTTAAAGGCTTGGCGTGGCTCGCATTTGACATGAAACTCATACGTGTTCTGTTTAAAAATGGAAAACAAGACATATGGCTTGCTGATTTATGGCATTCTACACAGGAGTTCATACCGCTGTACATTCCAACTATAACAATAACTTTCACAGGAAAACCACTACAAACGTGTGCTTAAGTACAGCCTATCCGTCAGTACGCACCATAGGCTACTTATTGAGATATTTCGGAACGTCGGATGACGTTTCTGCAAGGAGCACCCCAGGGGGCAGCTAGGTTTAAAGAACCTCTGTACTCCAACCACTGTGTGCTGATAGTACCAGTGAATAGCAATGCATTACCGTAGATACTCCCTGGATAAGTCAATTGCATTACAACATACTGTGAGAGAGAAGGTTTTCGTCACATTTGAAATGACAATAACTCATTCATTTGGCTCTAGAGTTTTACAGTACAATAATATTGTATCATTATTATTATTATTATGAAAATTGCTGTAAACAGTGGCCGATCTGTAACCATAGCTCTTTCTGTGGATACATATTACATTGACCTCCAATGCGTCAAGTACTGTAAGTAGCTACCATTGTCAAGTTAGACACTGACCTTAGTCAAGTATACTGCTGTCCATACAGACTTTGGAAGTAGAATACCCTCGTCTGTACTCTACATTTCCAGAGACAATCCCCTAAGCAAGAGAGAGTTATTTTTAACAACAAATAACATGTTAAGATAAAGATAAGGATTATGATTAAAACAAGGATTGGCCTTACATTCTAAAATGTAATTTGGAACAAAATATAAGTATAAACTATTGCAGTGTAGGGTAAACTTAGTCGTATGCGTATTTATGAATCATCATGACATACAAAACGTTTTACACTTTTACACAAACAAAGTTTGAAAAACATACTGTTGTGATACCGCGATCAAATTAAAGAATTAGTTCATGGGTCCATATCAAAAAGTAGCTTCTGTGGGGTTTTTTTAGGGTTGCTGTTTTGTTTGTTTTGCCAACAAGGTTCCATTTCATGCTTTGTCCCCAATCAAAGCATACAGTGCCACCAAACACTCAACACAAAAACCAAGAGAATGCCTTATAGCATTGCACAATAAAGGGCACGCGGCAGGAGATTGAGTCAAGCCCAGTCAAGCACAACAACAAAGTATGCATTTACAATATCACATTTACAAAAAAAATGCATACCATAAATTGAATTCAATGGAATTGTGAAAAATATATTTATGTTGCTTCAGAACGACAACGTTGCCGCTCTTTTGCTCAGATCAGTATTCATACACACAGGTTAACAAATGCAACCCAGCCTTCTCAATCATATCTCTCAATTTACATTCACTCATTCTGTTGATCTTCTACTTTAGAAAGTATATAATCACTTTTTCATTTCTTCTTCAAAATACTTTTTGGGGTATTTGGAAAAAGCCATATCCATATTATTTCAGTCCTGCTTTTTATAACAAAATGGTCTGTATTATCATTTCTTACTGATCTGTTTTTGTTTTACTAATTAAGTAAATATATATATTATTATTATATACTATTTGGTCAAAAGAGCTTTGGATTGTGGGTTTAGAGTTTTTATTTTACCAAGGACAAAATACTTCAGATGCATTCAGATATTTCCTCTCCATTAACATAAGGCCATATTTCTACACACACATGTTCAATAGAAATGTATTGAGAGCAGAAGTACAAGTGTATTTTTTTTCCCCCTCCAGCCTCCGTACTACAGTTATTACAGGTATTTCATAAATCTTCACGATGAAAGACAGAGATTCTCACTGATTTACACAAAAGTAGTTAGCGGGCTGGTGATATCCAGTGACATTCGGCAGAGCCGAAATTGCCGTCTCACTTTCACAAACCAGCCTTTTTTGCAGTGTCACACCCTGCACGGTCCCTTTCTGTTGGCGAATTGCAGTCAAAGGGGGAAAAGGGGCAGGCCGTCTTCGTTAAGCGCCCGCACTCCTGAGCACGACTGCCCACGCCCCCGGACCCTTCACGCGGCGTAGGCTACTTCCCGTGGCCTACGCCTCCGGAGCCTCCTCCTCTCCTCCGATGAGGGGCTGCTATCGGGGGGGGGGGGGGGGGGGGGCGGCAAAAAGGTGCGGGACGCGGGTGGGGGGGGGACCGGGGGGTGTTGTGTGTTTTGGGGGGGCGGTGCGCAGGGGTGGCGAAT
>JAOEHI010051660.1:0-18201 GCA_025447815.1 Percopsis transmontana | reverse complement strand
TTTCTCCATTTCTTGCAAGATCTTACAATTAAATTACAAAGACCATATTTTCTCTTGTTCCAGTGTGGTATATTATTCATTTTCCATAACAGCGGCTCAAAAATCGAGGTCTGAACCGAACCGTGGATCTGGATACATTTTACACCCCTGCCTTCCACCCACCTGTGGCATTGTAGAGAACAATGTAAAAGCGTTCGTCTGTCTCAGGTGTGTTGTCGTCTTCCACCGCCACAGAGATACTCTTCCTCCACTCGCCCACATCATACACCAGCAACGTGTCATTACTCAGCATGGTGAGGTCAGTCGGCGATGCGCCACCGTACTCTATGCGGTACATCACCGTGGCAACAAAGTCTGCACGCCCTGCCCTCACAATAGTGAAGTTGGCCACACCCCCTTCCTGAACCCAGATGATCACGGGTTCTGGGGAAATAAGGGGGGGGACGCGGTAACAGTAAGTCATGTTTGCAATTCAGAACTGATACACGTTAACTGACAACTGAAAGATCCTTACCAGCAAAGTAAATAGGGTCATCATTCTTTATGATATGTAAACTGGCATTGAGTATGTTTCCCAGTCTTGCTCCGCCTGTAGCGTTTAAAAGTGTGATAGTGAAATTCTCCCTTTCCTCAGGGATCTGATTAAAATAAATAAAAGACATATTCACATATTGACATACATACAATATGTCTTTACAGTATTGATTATAACATAGTCTTTGTTTTATTCTCTGTACCTCATCAGGTACAGAGAATAGAGATAGGTTCTTCACGTAAGCCCCTTCTTCAAAGATAAGGATTCCCCTGGTTGGGCTGATGTCGCCGGTGTTGGGGGGCTCTAGGACCCAGGAGACCGACACCAAACTGAAAAGACCCTTGTTTCTTACTACAGGGTACACGGCTGTATGGGACAGCAGACAAACAGAACAGACAAACAGAACATAGAACGGTGATTGTAGGTTTCTGCAAGGAACTCAAATTACCCATTATTTTGCATATATGCAAATATTCCTCCTTAGATTCATAGACAACCTACCACTATCACATTATGTTTACATCATACTTCAACTTTTTATCACATTTTATCTTTCTCCTAATTATAATTTCTTCAAATTGTATGCATAAAATAAATATGACCTCAATGAGAAGGATCACTATTCGTTGGTACCTTTGTGTGTCTCGTTCCCTTTGCTCTCATTGATGACCTCCAGCAGTCCGGACTGGATGAACTCAATGACCCCAAAGGGTTCGTCATTCTGCCGTATTGTGATGTTGACCTCCCTGTGGTTACCAATGTGACTGGGTGGGGTGCCGTGGCTGCTTAGTACCACGGAGTAGGTCTCGTCCAGCTGCATTCGCACACGCACAGATAAGATGTTTATGGGCAACTAATATATCCGTTTAAAGCAAAATATGAAAATGTATTTTTATCTCAGTTTATCTGAGCCCCTATCTCATTCCAATTTCCTGTCATTTTAGACAGACCTTTCCTCCCAATGAGCGAAGCATTCAGTTTGAGTTGGTGTTGCACTTTTTTTTTAGCATGCTCTAAATTGATTGGCTCTCATAGTGGGAGGGTAGGTCAATCCTGAAATGATGTCA
Organism: Percopsis transmontana; assembly: GCA_025447815.1. Taxonomy (NCBI): domain Eukaryota; kingdom Metazoa; phylum Chordata; class Actinopteri; order Percopsiformes; family Percopsidae; genus Percopsis; species Percopsis transmontana. Next base: position 16,599 of record JAOEHI010051660.1, on the reverse strand, counting down.
CACCTGGGACCAAATATGCCTGGTTATACAATGAAAGACGTTTGGCTAAATGACATGTTAAACAGATAGTCCAGCCCTTTCAGGTGCCCTCAGACAACACAAATGGAAAAAACTTTAAAACCCTAGAGAACTACTGACACTGTTTGATCACAATAACGGAATCTGATCGTACTGCTTATATTGTTACCTCAGGCACTCCATCTTGTTTCGCCACCAGCGCCACTACAACCTCTCTCTCTCCAGGGTTGAACTCCAGGATGCCCGTAGCACCGTAGAACTCAGCGTTGCCTGAGGGCATGGTAGTGTAGCGCACCAGCTGTTTGAGCAGCTGTCCCTGTGTCCTGACAACACGCAACTCCACAGTATCGCTCTCCTATGAGGTAGAACACACATGTATAAAATCCATCGACAAGGAACACAGAACACAGTCCCGGACAACGCCACAATACTGGACTTTATGAACAATTATGTACACAAGTTCGTCACATAGCACGTACAAAAGGTATATTTCTTCCCAAAAGCCCAAGTGAATTAATTTCTTACAGGTATGACCACAGTTACTTTGCTATTTTGAGCTTACGTTGATGACCAATGGACCTCTGGAGAAAGGGGAGAACTCAAAGACGCCCCCCGGATCATCATTCTCCATGATGACAATCTCTCGGCTAGTGAAGCCAGCTTTCAGGATCTGGTTTTCAGCATTACTCCTGGGACACACACACATGGGCTTGTATCAAGAATGGCAGGTACTGATAACTACTAAACAAAGTGCTATTGGAAATTATACTAAAGTAAAGTTCATGTATTTTGCAACATAGTGTAGTAATAGTATACTGTACTACTATGTGAAGATTCTTTTTAGTGTAATTGTCCAATGTAGATAAATACTGCCCACACGGTGCCCACACGGTCCAACAGAAGCCAATATAGTATGACAGACAAGCTTAATCTTAATCTTTAAACTCTTTAATCAGCGCATTCCTTATACTGTGCAATGCTCACTCATTACTGGTTCCATATGCCGAAGGTCCTGCAGTTTGGAGTAAACTTATTAACCATGCCAATCTCTGTTTATCCGCCATGTCTATTGCACCGCAGGGGTTAGTGTGTATGCGTGTGTGTGTGTGTTGAGAAACTCAGAGCCAAGCACACACCATATAACGGGCAAATCAGAATGAAGCACTCCAAACAAACAGTCACAGCCAAAGTGCTGCATGCATACAAACACTGACATCTTTACAAGACTTCACAATCAAGACTAGTTAAATTAGGGCAAAACACATAAAGAAGATTCCTCATTTACTCCCCGCAACCACACTACTTTAGTTCCTATTTCACACCACCATAGAGTACAGAGTACCCCGCTGCTCCCCCAAGCAGCCCCCACCCACACAACCTCTACCATCATCCCCACGTCAAACCAAACCCCCCCGAGTCCTCAAGTGGGCCCTTCTCTGAAACACAAAGTCCTGATTCAAGCCCTGATTCACGCCACACAAAGGGCCCAGGCTCAGTCCAGTCTCCACTTACCCAAAGTATACTATAAAGCGGGCTGTCTCCACCCTACAGGAGAGGGTTGGGAGGGAGAGAGAGAGCCAGCATTCTCATCAGCAATGAAAACTAACTAAGAACGACGATAGAGAGGGGCGGGGGTGGAATGGAAGAACGCACCGCTGTACAATCAATAATACAGCTCTGGCTTTAGTGGATTAAGATTAAAGTGAACCAACACCACAAAAGCAACCAACCACAGTCTAAACAGTTATTGTCTGACCAGCTATACGTACAGGGTTCTAAAGCAATACAAGGGATGAAATAATCCCTTGTTTGCTGTTAGAAACTATTCGTTTTCAGGTGAATAGCGAACAGGATGATGTTTCCAGTTCAATCATGTACCATGAACAAAGGGTATATTTCTTACCAAACGTCAGGGAGTGGATTTATACTGAGGTAAGGAAGCTACAGGGTCAAGGGTTTAACAAAAGTTCAGTATGGGTTCAATGACAAATAAGGCAGCCTAACATAAATCCAACACCTCACCCTGTTACATTACTGTTACCTGTCCAGGGTGAGCAGTAGGGTCTCGTTGACCTCTGGGATATTGTCGGGGAGGACAGTGAAGTTGATGGAAGCGTCGCTCTGTCCAGAGAGGAACACCACCGAGCCGTTGAACGGCCTCAGGTCGTCGGGGGTTATAGCCTGCCGGTTGGTTCCTATTGGCTGGAGGCTCCAGAACACAACGGCTTGTCCATCGGTTCCGTCACGCCGCAGTGGGAGAGTCACCTGGAGAAACAGAATCATACTAGATATGGGCCATCTATAATGACATAGACAGGCTAAAAGTTTGCAGCTTTCTGTCTGACCAGCAGCCTTAGTCAAATTCAGCAATACAGCAGTGTTAGGCTGGAAAAAAAGAACATTTCCATTTTCATTCAGTGATGGATAATAAACTCAATTAGTGTTCGAATATAATAGATCTCTATCTGCTCTATATCTAAATCTACTGTACTATATTCCACTGATCAATGTATCTGCAGCTATATTTACACATAGGCTTTAGGAATGGATTGTAATGTAATACAATTAGTATTATTTTATCCTACCATACTGGTATTTGTGTCCTCTGGCTCATAAATCACCACTGTGGTATTACTGGTAAAGCCAATCTCGCCATTAGCAATGTCGGGGGTGACAGTCAGGGTAAGGTTGAGAGACCCCCCAAACCTAGGACTGATGGATGGAATCGGGGGACTGATATTAAGAAGCTCCACTGAATCCAACTATGGGAAAAGAGAAAACATCATATTAAACAAAGAATATACACAAATGGTAACTTCGTGACAGGTGTGCTATAATGAAGCCAAACAGCAGGAACAGAATATTGAAGTGAAACGTCGCTTTAATCTCCACCTCCTGGTAATTACAGCACTGTCCCTTCTACAGTATGTATGTGATAATTGAATGTCTCCCTACAATGGCCACTAAGTGCTGTCAATCACCCTTCTCATTGTGTGTGTGTGCGGTTGTTAAAGAGTTTGAACTCAAGTGTGTTGCACAGTTAAAGTCCCTAGTGAACGTGAAGCAGGCACTTTTGGTACTTGGTACTTGTTTGTTTGTTTGTTTGTTTTTAAGAGCTGGCCGATGCTTGGACAGTGGGACAATTCCCATGGCAACAGACCTGAGCTCTCCTGTCTAAACCATTCACACATGCAAATGAGGCAGTAATACTTGATTTAGTCACACCGATGCATTAAATAAATCACACAATTGCAAGTGAAATGTCTCTATGCAAGTACTGCTATGTGATCATTTGTTTTTACTGCAACTATGTTTGGTTAAAAAAAAAGAACAAAAGCATAAAACAAATGGTTTTAAGATCTCTCTCAGCTTTGTACCTGTATTAGGAAATGAGCCCCATTCTGCAGAAAGGCGTCGTTCCGGATGGGCAATATGAGACGGGACAGTCTCTGTCTATCAGAGAACACCAGCCTAATGGAGCTGCTTCCGTTCAGAATCCGGTCTCGTGCCAGGATGGGGTCTATGGGCCCGGCAGGAATGTAAAGGGCGTCGAGGGTCAGCGACACCGCACCCAGCGCACCACCCTCTCGCAGGAAGCTGAGCGACAGGAAACGACCCTCTGGATGGCTCTGGATGCTCTGATTTTCTGCCGAGTGAAACCGAAACATCCCATAGACGTCGTCGCTGTCCTGGATGTAGAATACAATCTGGGGACAGAGGACATGGACATAGAGGTGATGGAGAGGGAGACAAATAGTGAGAATGGAAGTGTAAGCTGTACACATTTAGTTGGAGTAGTAGTATGTGAAGTCTTGTTTAGGATTAAAGTGGGAAAGCTCAAAGCTTACTAAAAAGGAATGGCATTATGCTACAAGAACTGTAAAACCAATACAGAAATTAACTATTTAAAAAGGTGAATCATCTGGACAGAGAGGAGATGAAGAGTAGAGGAAGAGTAGTAAAACAGCCCTGAGCTAATTTTAGCGAAGCTCCCTCTTTAATTAACTCCGCTAAAATTGCTGGGATAGTTTTCACCAGCTCTTCCACTGTGGTTCCTTTATTTTCTGGGGCGACCGGTGGTTGTCTGAAGCCTGACACGGTGGCAGGAGCCAGATCTACATTACAGAGTGTGTGTGATAAATCATTTGCATCAGTAATGGCACATAACACTGACCAACTTGTCCTACAATAAACGTCTGCCGGTCCTTAACGACATTTCTGCTGAGCCGGCTTTTTCTCTGAACACATGGTGAGCAGACGCCGCCAGCCTCACTAAATGAAGTTGTGTGTTGTTGTGTGACCAAAAGCAGAGCTTGTATGTGTCTAATCTAATGGTTTAACAAAACCATGAGGGAGACCGGTCCACTCCTTTGGCACATATCCTAGAGAAGAAGCTGGAGCAAAGATGGGCGCTATAAAAAGCCTGTCTCACCACCCGCTTACCCACCCACACCCACACCCACACAGGGTGTGCATGCCGTTGATTTACCCACATTAAGGAAACGCCTAAAGAGCAAAGTGACAGACTAAGGGGTCTATTTATCCAGTATATGCCAAGCTTGCCACTGTACCTTATAGTAAATCTCTCCCTCACATACACACGACCACATCCTCCAGATGTGTAGCCCTTTTCCTACACACTTCCCCAGCTGTGTGGTGGGTGGACTCTCTCTCTCTCTCTCTCTCTCTCTCTCTCTAACAAATGCCAATTTAATTTTCTGGCTGGCCTGTTACTAACCCCTTCTTCCTATCTTACCGACATGGGCTCGTCGAGCTCCGCCCCTCCAGTCACTGTGCCAGGCAGCAGCCTGAGAAGGAAGGCCTCAGCCTCCTCCGTAAGGTTGTCGGTCACAACGTCTAATGGCAGAATGGCGCTCATCTGGCCGGCTCTGAAGAGCACCATTCCTGCCGCTGGCGCTAGATCGTCGGTCACCGGGGCACGATCGCTCGAGTTCCTGCTGATGGTCCAGTTTACCGACACCTCTCCGTAGTTACCTCCATTTCTTACAATGGAAATCCCCTCAAACCTAGAGCAGAGACACAGAAAGAAGGAAGGAAGGCATTACGATCAATACATATAGCATTTCTGGCACACGTACCCCTAGGGGTACTTGTAGGTACTACAGAGGGTACAGAAGAGAAACTGAAACTTAATACAATAATTATCAAAACAGTATTGATTTTTCTAAAAATAATTATTTTAATTGTAATAATTTCTACATGAATAGGCCAATAAATAGTGATACAATGTTGATCTGTGTATACCTGTCATGATCAGCGCGCACAAGCGTGAGCGCGCTACATGCCTTCCCCCTTGGCTGCGCACCTGGGGGGGATTAGCCCCGCACAGGTGCATTCATTTAGGTCTAATTTTGATTCTAATTTAAGTGTCCCTCACAGCCTTTTATGCTGTGGGTCATTGTTTGTTTGCTTCTTAGTTACGTTGCACCTGTAGCCTGTGGTTTTTGTTCAGTTTTTTATTATATATATTTTAAGTTATTAAAATATACGCTTTAAGCGTAACGTTATTCCCTCGGCTATCTCTGTGCTCTCTCCGGCTCGCGCCTACACTCACCTCCACACCCGCAGCGTTACAATACCTAGAGCCAATTCACCATTGATTTTTCAAGTATTGTTATAATTTGCAGTATTCTCTTTTAAATACTAAAATAATTTTATTTCAAATATTATATTTACGTTCTTTTACATTTACAGCATTTAGCAGATGCTTTTATCCAAAGCGACTTACAATTAGTACATTTGTCAACATTTGAACTGGTTAACCACCAGTTTTTGCAAGCAGCTAACATTCTCCTAGAGTAAGGACAGCATCGTGTCTTCATGGTTACTTCACTTATGCATTTTTAGTACATTACTCAAAAGTTATCATTCACTCTTCAGAACAGTCAATAATTGCTAGCAGCCTAAATTCCTGTTTTTGTTCATATTGTTCTAGTCTGGTAAAGGGTTACCTTGGCCTGGGAACATAATTCGAAGGCAGAAGAGAAGACCAAAAAGAACCAGCATATACTATACAATGGATAATTAATAGATGCTTTTTTTTATTGTTATGTATGAATACCGTTTTGGAGAACTTTGTTTAGTATATTTGAGCTAGTAACGCATTCTCTAAAAACTATACAGACACATAATGATAAAATATCGCTGAATAAAATGTATAATGTTTGTTCATGGAAAACCCACCTCTGCGTCAGATCCTCATTGATGCTGATTGGCTGAAGATATAGGCTGCTGCTGATTGACAGGACGCCGTGGGGCTTATCATTGGGCTCAATGGTGACGAGCACAGCATTGGGCGGGACTAAGACAGCATCTCCTCTCACAGTCTCCTCTATTAGAACCAGGTGGAAGGACTCTGCGATCTCTGGCACTACATCGTCTGTGATGTTAAACAGCAGGCGTGCTTCGTACTTGAAGGGCGGGAATGTGATTGTCCGAACCCCCTGCAGATCTTGGAAGTCCACACCCGGTGTGGCGCTGCCGGCTCCCGAGCCGCTCACCAGCATGTAGTCAACAGACACCTGGGCAAGACCACATAGAGAACTTAGTCAGCCAGGTTATATTACACGGTCATTGTGTTTCATTTTCCTAACAGGAAATGGATTTTTTGTGTGCATTACTTTAATTTCAAGTACAGTATAAGCAGCAGGGCAGTGAGCTTCAAAGACGTGTGTGTGTGTGTCCATGTTTTGATGTGGCACAACACTAGACCTAAAATGAATATAAATAATAAAAAGAGTCTTGCTCTTTCACATCATACACTGAACCACTTGATGATGAGAAGTAACCTGGTTAAAATAACCTAGTTGAGAGTGAATAAATGATATTGTGAGAAACTAATAGGAATAAAGTTATATATTCTAGATAGATGATAGCACAACCTCCGTGTCAACGGAGCCAATCAGCGGCCCGTCCTCGGTCAACCGACCACGGGTCACGTTGAGAGAGATGACTGCTGCTTTCTCCGGTATCACCAGTACAGACTGGGCAAAGCGAAGCGGGCTGTCATTACTTCTGATCCTCAGCTGAACAACGCTGCCGTTAGACTGGAGGAGTGCTCCACCTGCCACGCCCGTTAGCCTGACTGAAAACACCTCGTCATCCTCTGGGATCTGGACCAAGGACACAAGAAAACACACACCCATCAAAATTTGATACTGGGGGAATATATATTGTATTTCTAATACAATATATTAGAAATACATTTTCTAATATATTCCCACTTTCCCAGTGGGAATAACTTTTATCGGAAAAGGGACATTTTGACATTGGGATAGAATATGTGGAATATAGTATAGAACATAGATATAGTATAGAACATAGAACTATAACATTAAAACAGTAGAATGTACATGTAGAAAATGTAAAGTGTTACTAAGGCTGGATTAAAGGCATGGGGGGCAACAACCATTGGTTGTTTTATTGCGTGCGTGACAACCAGCGTGCCTGGCCTACGTCATCCCAGGTCACAGGTGACATTGTTGGTATAACTACTCAACCTGCACATATGCGAGATGGAGATATCCAGTGCTTAAAGCACCGCCTCAGTCAGAATGGTAGTCATCCACAATTCATAGAATGGTCTTGTTCCATGACATTGACCAATAAGAGCACAGAATGCACTAGAGCGCACAAATGTAAACATGCAAAAAGAAAGATGGATAATGTTGTTGGTTCTGCCCCACCGGTATAACAACAAGCACAGGAGAGGCAGTGAGCTGTGTAAAGAACCTTAATAATGTTTCCTGGGAACCAGATAAGGAGAAATAGTGGAGCAATCTCCCAACCAGTGAGCTAACTAACCGACTGTTATTTTAGGAAAACGAGAGAATGCTTGGATACACAGGTCATGACAGTTGAACACTGTCATGACAAGAAAAATAAATGATTTTAATATTTAATATTTAATATATTTCGCAGCAGCTAATATTGTGTCTTTAAACTGGTTCACATTGGCAAAATGATTCACCTGATCATCCAGAATGGTGACATTAAAGACCACCACAGCTCTCCCTGGAGGAATCGAGATGTTCCCCCTGTCTGGGCTAAGGTCTTCAATGGCGGGGTTAGCTCCTCCAGAGACCTAATAGGGAAACAATCATAGCAAAGCCATAGTGTAGTTGTTGTGGGTGTGTGTGTGTGTGTGTGTCAAACCTCTTTACTATAATCAGATTATGTACAGTATAATTAAAGAAGGCTGGCTGTTGTAGAGATAAGGATGTTGCGCAAGCTGCTCAACATAAGGGACAACACTACACACTCCCTACATAACCTAATGGTCGGACAACAGAGTGTCTTCAGCCAGCTCCGCTGCAATGAAGACCGTTACAGGAGGTCCTTTCTGCCCACTGCAATAGCCATCTACAATGACTCCCCCATGTGTCAGCAGAGGAGACTCCTCTGAGTGGCACATTTGACATTTATTTCACACATTTGACATTTATTTCACACTTAATTGCACATTTACAGCTATATCTTGCACCAATGTTAAATTCTATTTAAATATTTTATCCTTGTGTGTTTTTAGTAAGTTATGTGTGTTTTGTCATGTATGTATATTGCTGCTGCTGCAACACTTTAATTTCCCTTTGCGGATAAATAAAGTACTCTGTCTCTATCTATTACTCTAGATGTTAACAGCTCATTCATGCAGTCGTCTACATAGACCTTTTACCTCAAAGTTGACAGTCACAGTGCCATAGGTGCCCCTCTCTCTGATCAGGGTCAGAGGCACCAACTGAGTCCTCCCACGTGGTTCATCTACTATAATCTCTTGAGTCTTGAATACAGAAGGTGAACGACAGAGGTGAAGAGGAATGGGAGAAAAAAGGGAAAGGATTAGTTGAAACTAGGATGAGGAGCATCACAAAACTGCATATTTACTCACGTTTCCTTTGTTTTATCATAGCATCAACAAAATACATTCACGGTTTTATGGAATGAGACAATTTGATTATACAATATTTGGAAGACTACATCATTCCAACATGAAGTCTGGAAGTAAAAATAGGCTACATTGCCTGTCGACATAATTCCACTACCATTAACCACTGCACAATCAAATACGTTGCCCAATAACATGTCACAGAAGAAGGAGAAAGGAAAGGAAAGAGACGCCATACACAATCCACTTTACCACTCTAACACAAACATGCCTCCCAAGGCCTGGAGTGCTGTATTGATTCCCAGCACATCAAATCACTATCCAATGCGAGACCTTAAGGGGGAGGGAAGGCCTTTGTTGGCTAATACACCTCAGTTACCATGGAAACCCTAAAAATTCCCACTGATTAGTTAGTCCAGTTTGTGTGTTGGTTTTAGCAGTCCATGGAAAACTCTGAACCTCGCAAATAACCATGGGACAGATCATCACTCCCTCTACTACAACCACTTTGATATGTGTGTCCCCCTCTGTGACATTACCCAGTCTAAGCCAAGTCATTACTTGGGTTTTGAAGGACACAATAAACTATAGAGCGTATAAGTTCTGATTCATCGCAGAATACGTGGGTGGAAAATGTGTATCTTGTTTTGCTCATTGGAAATAGTGTGATCAAATTTGATTGTGTACAGTGGTCTAAGAAAACCTTGTGAAAAGGTGAAAAGTGAAAAAATCTATATATACATAACTGAAAAGTATAGCTTGCTGAAAATGAGGGCTAGTATTTTGTGCATAAAATAAGTCATGGGAATCCAGCACAATTAGTAATATAGCTACATTCACGGTCATTTTAGGGGCAGTTGTAATAACCACAAATTGCCAACAGGGTTTTACATTTGGAATTTACAGTTCAGGCTTCCTGGAAATAATGAAATGTGATCACTCAGGTCAGATGAACTCGTGTAGTTGGAAATGTTACTCTTCAGCTTGCAACAGAAAATACCACAGAGAATGAGCAGAAGGTAAAGACCTACATTTAACCTTTAAATGTGTTCTAGCCAGCAGAAAAGCAGAAAATATTCATTTAAATTTGGTCAAGCAGAGTTTCTTACTGAGTTAAAGGCAATGATTCCAAAGGCGTTGTCATTGGACAGGATGGTGATGGTGGCTTTGTTTGGCGTTCCCACTGTCACTCCATTGGACGAACTCTAAAGGTAAGAAGGTTAAATGGTTAGACACATCTATGTCAACAGGGCTCGACAACAACGATGGCCCGATGGCCCAGGGCCAGTAAAATGTAAAGTCAGGACTAGTAAAACTAGCAACTCACTGTCCCGAACGGGTCATTGCAAAAAATGTGAGATTGAAAAACAAGATGATCGCATTATGAACTCGCCTTCCTCCAGTTGTTTCGCTATCTGGTCCATGCATAAATAGCTACTTTGTAGCGCCATTGGCCAATCAAGAGTTGAGTAGTGATCTGACGCGTGTCTTTTTACAAAGGCACCGGCAACTTTCGCAAACAATCCCTGACCAGCCATGCCAATAGCAGACAGCGCACATGGTCTGCATGACAGGTAAGCGGGAGGCTGACAATCCGTCTTCTGGGCCCTTGACCGTGCTGGTCAGGAATTGTAATGCTGATGCCCACCGAGTGATAGCACGACTTATAACAACGGAATACCACGTAACTATAGCCCGTTGCACACTACACGTGGAGCGTTTTTGCTCGCGTTTTCTGGGATTTTTCTCTGCCTCTCTTCCCCGCCCCCTGCATTCTCTATGTAATTTGCTCATGATTTACGTTGCATTCCATTGCATTGATTTTGCAGTATTAACATAATATTATGCATGTTGAATTACAGTTATGTAGAATCATGACTATATTAACATATTATGACAACAATTCAGGCGAGCAACAAAGGGAGGGAGGGACAGTAAATATCTTGGGGCCAGTAAGCTTCAAATTCACTGGCCCCACAAATATACGCGACTCAACACACACACACACACACACAGACAGCGAGTACCCACTATCCCCCAATGACCATCCCCCAACCTCACACTTTATGTCAGAAACTGTATTCACGCAAGTCTTATTCACGCAATCACATCACTCCCACCGAGAAGTCCCAGTGAGAAAACACAAAGCCGCAGGAAGCACTGCTTTCAGCCCATCTGGTATGTCAGGTTAGCTCTCAGCAGGCTACCTCTTCAGAGCCTACTTTGTGTTCTGTCATTCAGCACTAATACCTGAAAGACTCACAATCACCTCTGACTTTACAATGACTTTAAGAGGTTTAAACAATGTGTTTTTAACTCCGCTTGTAACAGTAGGGATGTTAATTTTTATTTTCTGACTGATAATTGACAACTTTAAAATGTACTATTTGTACTATAGAATGGATGAGTGTCGGTGAGTCACATACACTCATCCATTATAAAGAGTAGTCTGCAATAAAAACAGATAACAAAACTAAAACTCTGGATTCGTAATTCAGGAGCGGAGGAGTCACTGTTTATTTTACCATGCAGCAACCTTTTTAAAATTAAAAAAAAATATATATATTTTTTTTTTAATTCAACTATTTAACTGATAGCATTAATCGGTCAAAATTCTTTTTGCTGGTTAATGGTTAAATGGTTAATTATTAACGTCCCTTTAACAGTTATTTATCTTATTCCAGGACCCAATAATACCAACTACTTCTTCTTTGGTCTGTCTCTCAGGAGGTTAGTTTAACAAGCCTAACCATGTTTTCCTGAGCATCTCCGGTATTTGTTGACGACCACTGTGCGTGCGTACAGCAGCCAGCTTGTGTCAAATTTTCGGAAATCATCTTCATAGTGTGCAAACATTCTGACACAGGAGCCGCTTGCATATTTACAAAGATATACAGAAGAATGATAAACTTGGCACATAATGATAACCAAACTCAACAATGTTTTACTTATTATAGTTTTCAATCACGGATTGGAGAGCAAAAAGCCCTTGGCACAACCACTGTTTGTGTGCACGTTAAGGTGAGAGAGCGTAAGAGGAAACCAAAAAAAGCCTTTTTCTTTCACCCCTCTATTCAAACAGGGCTTTTCCCAGCTGTAACAGTTTTCTTTCAGCTGCCGAGCTCTTGTAGCAGCCGACACACAGACACAGAATCCACACGCTCTCAACGCCAACTGCCAGGCCTAGCTTACAGCCCACTCCCTCTGGGACCCACACACACACAATCACACCCAAACAAATCAGGCCTCTGCCATTCAAACTCCTGCCATGCTCTGTGTTGCCTTGATTGTCTTACACCCAGCCTTCTAATCCCCTACCTAACCTTATAGCACAAACCTATTGATTACTCCTCATTTGCCTCCACAACAGCAGCCATAGAACAACACCATGGGGGGCTGCAGGTTGCACCTGCTTCACAAACCTCTGCACCTGCTTCACAAACCCCCATCCACCCCAATATTACCTATACTGACAGATTCCAGAAAGGGACAAATGACCCTTTGGTGACCCATGCTCACACTTGACACTCTCGGTAGTGCATATTCTGCCTCCAGGCAGTGCTTCAGTAAACTGATGTGGCCAGAGCTTTGTGTCCTCTGTAGGGAAAACAGAAGGGCTAAGTGGGCCTCATCTGCTCTCTCCCTCAAGCAGCAAATTTAATGCCGTTTTACGGCATAGGATTACAGACAAATCTCACCAAAACGCAGTGTCATCAAATTTGTCTGACATAGTTACTGTCTCATATTCTACAGTGTCTTTACGTGGATAGACAGCGGACACCCAAGTCCAATCGGACCAGTCTGTGCCTCTGAGTCTTTAGCACGATGCTTCAGATGGGTAGACCTCAGGAGAAGGCCTCTTCAGCTAATCCATCACAACATGACAGCTAAAGGCTAGATGATTCCATGGAGATAGCTGCTAGGTGTGAGGCATCCTAAGCCGAGTTACTATACAGGCATTCCTTTGACAGGGAGAGGATTTACAATGTGTGCACAAGGAAGTGAAAGTCCAAGTAGGTACACAAAACCCTTGCCCATAGAGGGAATCCCTATGGGCAAGGGTAACTTTAGTAGTTATAGTACATCACAATTTTCCTTCAGTATAGTATCAATTATTTTTTATTTTATAAGCTACACGACACTATTTGAGTTTTCAGAAGTAAAAGACTGAACTTGCAACTGTGGTGGAGAGGAACAACCAATACATAAAGATTAAACACAACTAACAGACAGAGAATCAGAGAACTGCTTTAACCCAGTGTTTAAGGAGGCTGCGGCTGTCGGAGCTGGTTTCGGCTCACAAAGGTGTCTTTTAGCGGGGGGAAGGGGGGGGGGCTTTGTAAAACTTCACAGAAGGACCAGAGGCGCACAACCCCGCGACATCAACCAAGCCAGCTGAGAAGAAGGCCACATTAAACAGCCCACGGAATCTGTGGGGGCTGTAAGGCGAGGCCCCAACTCCATTAGAACAGTTAAACATTGAAAACTGCAGGTTTGAAAGTCAGGGAAGGCAAATGAAAAGTGAGGAAGAGGGGTGGGGGATTTGACATGTAGATATAGTATAAACTAACCATACATACTGTACACATGGCATGTAATACCATAAATCAGTACACACGCACGGATAGATAATGCAACTGTACCAGCAGTGTGAGGTTGAAGGTGAAGGTTTCATCCGCCTCAGGCATGTCATCGTCTCTCACGCCGATGAAGATGGTCTTAGTGAACTCACTGGACAGCAGGAAGGCTGCAGCCGTCTTGTCCTGAAAGTCCCCGGTGTCATCTCCTTCCAGCTGGCCAGATAAACACAGACAATGTCTTAGGTGTTATCTCACCAAAGGGAAGGCAGCGTTGAGGAGGGGGAACTCGCATCACGTCTATAAGAGCCTTCCATAACAAACATGTTAAATCATGTTGAGAATTCATGTTTTCCAAGGTGTGTCCTACTTATTTAGATAAGGGAGTTTATTTGGGTATATGACTTTATGGTCTATTTGGCTGCCCCTACGTCAACACAGCTGTAATTATGAATTTGCCTATAATTGTCTCGCAATCTGTGTATTTATTGTATATATTCATTGTCTGTTTCTGCGCAGGGCAGCCTCAGGTATTATGGTCTTTATATTGCAAATCCTGTAAAGCCATCAAGAAGTGGCAGAAACCCTCCTGACCACACAGTGCTGCACAGGCAGCTCTGAGTGCCAGACATCCACAGGAAGCAGCTGACTGGCTCCCATGTGGAGGAAACCAACTCAGAGCCCATCTTGTGATGTGGGAGACAGTTCCTGCAGACACGCTGGGTCTTTCATGCCACCAGCACTGACTTGCCACAGCACAAAGGTCACTGCTCTCTCACAGACCTAAAGGTGACCAGAGGCACCAAAAACACTCCTTTTCAAACCTACTGTAGTTCTCAGGGTTGTGGTAATGAACTGGATCGCCTGGATTTTATGAGTCACACATAAATATGATGAATGGGAAATCGGTGAACCTAGTGCTCCAAAACAAAACTCTTAACTGTGTATGTCATGCTTTTTGATGACATAGAGTTGTGTCACATTGTATGCCATCGCTCTAACTGAATGCCTGTGACTAAATTAGCAATACCTAAACTCAAATCTACAGTAGCAGTGCCCGTATTATGCAGGCCTTACAGTATAATACAGTATAATATAATGCACAGTATAATGCAGTCACAGTTGATCTCAGGCAATCGAATCAAACATCTTACCTGGACTAAGGCAGTCACATTGACGGGGTCTCCCACTCTCTCCACCACGAGTCGAACCACAGTATTGCTGCTCTCGACGACCACAAAGTCAGTCTGCCCAAGGAACCTCAAGATAGCCGACTCAGACGAAGTGCCAGGGATGGACAGAGCCAGAATGATCCCAGCTACTAGGAGGACAGGGGGCATTCCTGAGAGGGGGGAAAGAGACAGGACATATTATAGTGGAGAAAGGAAAGCTAGCTAATTTATATTGTTATAATATAGCCTGTACAATTATTTATTAAAGGGCTAAGCTAAGTTACGTATAGTACACACTGTAACAATACAAGCAGCAGATGATCTAAAAATAAAACTAAGGCAGTCTGAAAAGCAATATAGACTGTGACGATGGACCAAGCAGGAGGCCAGCATACAGAAGGAAAAAGGGGGAATTCCATGAGGGGAAAATAAAGATTTGCATTCATAAAAATAATCTGAAAACCCCTATATAACATACTGTATATCCTGTTTTCTTTAATCATTACTTTTCTATTTTATTTTATTTTTCACTGTGTCCATTAGTATGTCAAGCAGTCAGATAACGTCTCTTCCATTCTATTTTCATGTTTGTGTCCTGCTGTTCATATCTCATTCGAAGCCTTCGGGCGCTGATTGATGCATTAACTCGCGCTGGCCTGTCTCAAACACATTTTTTCTGATTCCTGCATTGCTAGAAGAACTTGATGCATCTAGCGTGAGGTAGATATAGTGTGTCCTGAGTACCGTTAATCAAGCCACATCCCCCATCTCGCCTTATCTATTCTGTCCTCCTCTGCTCTTCACTTTCTCTCTTCTTTCGCATATCTCATGTGTTCCCCTCTCCCTTCTCCTTTCTCCATGCTCCTGTGCTCTCCTCTCCCACCGTGTCGACTCCTCTCTAATCCTTTATCCCTCCTTCCCCGCCATCCCCTTCCACTCTACACCTCTCCTCAGTCCTGCTCTCTCGCCCAGAATAATCCTTGGAGCTGTAGGGAGCCGGAGAGACAGTTGTCATGGCCAGCACAACAGAACAACACACAGCGTGACAAGTTGGGGTTGGGCCTTCTTAATGTAAAACTGTGGTCTCCCTGCCTGGTCACTCCCTACTGACCCCATTTATGATGTCAGCCCTGACTGCGGGATGTAGACTTTTTTATTTCAAATAAATGACCAGGTTTGAAAAAGTGCATCAGCAGCTAGTCTGGGTGAAGACATGCTGTTTGCCCTTTTTATTCTGAGAAATTGTTAAGGAAAGTTGGACATTGAAAACATCCCATTTTTCACATGTTCCATTGCTGTTAGATCAATCTGGGTTATTCTGGGTACTGCAGGGTGTTTTATTGAGCAAACATTCATCAATCAGTTTGTCAAGCTGAAACACGCCAGCAGCTCACAGGGGCTGTAGCTGTACTGTCAGTAGCCTTTTAATGAATGGATTTAACAGGAACATATTAGTGTCTGTTGGAATGGATAAGAATGTGTGTGTGTGTGTGTGCGCACTCGTGGGTCGGTAGGTGCATGTGTGTGTGTGTTGTGTAGGGGTGTGTTTGTGCATTTAAGCATACATGCCAGTAATGGAAAGAGTGCTGTGAAATCCATCAAAAATGGATTAGTGTCTGGTGGGTGGCAGGGGCTGGACCGAGGGCGCACAAGGGGAGGAGAGGTGAAGGTGTCCCAGGACAAAGGCTGATGGGGAGGGGGCCTGGGGGTTAAAGCCTGTTATTCTGCTCCTCTCCCCCGTGGTTGGGAACTTCCTGAACCTCTGACATGGATCTATAGAAAACTATACACCCCTTTTCTAGCAGTACTATGCTCAAACTGACTTACACTGACTCTTTGTAGCGGGGGGCCCCCCCCCCCCCCCCCCCGCCCCCCCCCCCCCAAAAAAAAAAAAAAAACAAAAAAAGGAATGAAAGTGGTTTAGAGA
>JAOEHI010051659.1:0-18203 GCA_025447815.1 Percopsis transmontana | reverse complement strand
CGTCACACGTCTCTAGTGTTTCTAAATAAACACCTGTTTTTGCAAAGTCAGTCCTGCGTTTGGGTCCTTCTCTACTCTGTGTCGTCACACAGTCAGCCTCGGCAGGTCACTACAGCAGGTCAGTCCCAGTCAGCTTGGGTCTTACATCTGCCAATGTGGTTGCCCTTTTAATAGTCGGAATTGATGAGTTCTAGCAACATCTCTGTCAAGCTAGCACGGTGACTTCGATACGACGGCGCGCATGTGTGTGTGTGTCCGCGACCGACAGAGAGCAGAGAAGCAGGCTTCCCATAAATGACACGCATATTAAAACAAAACATAGGCCTATAGTTTTTCTGCTCGTTTGTCTTAAGTGCTGTAAAAAAAATACACCTAAAATGCTATGGAAAACGTAGATTTTTATAAATTGCAGGCACATTTTGGCCGCATTCCGCCACATTCCGTGATTAACGGTTGATTCAATTTTTAATGTCGAAGTCCGTGATATCGCCCACGTTTACCGCATCGCGGAAATAATGGAGCCCTACACAAGCCTTCATTATGTGAAAAAACACCATTGATAAACTCTCCGCACTGCTTCATTATACAGTATGCAGTTTACGCTGATTGCGTAATAAAGTCGTCTGTGTGAGTAAGCTCAAGCTGCCCATTGGAAACAGCTTGAGCTAGAGTCACAAAATACGATGGTCACAGAATTTGGTGTTACACCGGCTTGTGAATTAGATCTTGTACACAGCCACTGCAAAACTGTTATTTGTAACTTTTAAATTCACGCTAAGTGTATGCACTCTTTCCAAAAACTAGATCATTTACAATGTCTGGGTATGTGAGTGGAGGTAGTGCATAATTTTATGTTACGATCCAAAGTGAGTAGGATCCAAACGCAGACTCTGACACAGTAGTAAGGTAAAGGATGTTTAATTACGTAATAATGTTAGTGGATAATCACCGGGGCAAAAGCACAGGGGGATAGCAGGCAGAGTTTGTAGAAGCGGGAGTTCGAAACCAGGTTGTCATAATTGCGAAAGTAAAAAAGGAGCAGGCAAAGACAAAATCCAAGAGGTCCGTGACGGGAGAATAGAACGGTAGACAGGCTAGCAGGTAGATACGCAGGAAAGGCACTGGGAAAAATCAGATGCACAATCTAGCACTGAAGTGCAGGGGAACAAACCATGAGTGTAATTGCAAAAAGTGACCTCGACCACAAGAATGTAAAATTTCGCCCAAAACTCTTGCTCAGCAAATATAGGAAATAGGATCAAATTGATTATTTAAACCAGTGTGAATATTACTTGTATTAAAATTAGAACAATATTCACAACTTATTAATTTGTATAAAAACTTTTTTTATTATTATTTTGACCGGTGGACTAAAGTTATAGAAATAATCAAGGAATGGACACATATTCTGACCACTTTTTTTTTATTATGTCTTCTGTTTACCCTGCTGTAAATCTGAATAAATTATACTTTGGTGCTCATGGTTTCCGTAAAATGAACAGAACGATTGAATTGTGGTGAATCTAACCGATCTAATGATGTGTAGCATGCTCATATTAATAAAACGTTTAAACATATATGTGCGATCTAAGCAGCTTAAAACTAGCACTGTACATCTAAAGAACTTCTATAAAAACCAGACCAGGCGTCAAATTGAGACAGGCGTTTATTTGTCAAAACATGTAGCAACACCCGGCCAGTAAAATGGACAGGTGTCTATTTGGGACTAGGCTTATTTGAAGTTGTTCAGTAATTATGGTTCTAGGCCAAATCATTCATTATTTGTAGGCCAACATGTGAATTTAATTGTTATTGTGCCCCATTGTAAATAATTTTACAATATTCAGGGAATCTCCTCAGACAAATGAGGTGACCATGTTTTCTGAAAATAAGACCTTCCTTTCCCAAGATATAACTCTTTTAAGTCAAAACAGACCACGGTCTAAAAAGTAATTGGTCAATTGTAGCCAAACAACTTCATTTCTGAATGTATACTTTTATTCAATACACTACACACATCTATGTGCCAATCTCTAAAACAATAGAATCATTTAAAAAATAAACGTGTGTCCAAGATGATACAGCCACTTAAACGACAACAGGATTGCAATTTATCAGCTATGTGCAGAATTAGAGCTAACCCAGTTGTTTCCAAAAGGAATCCATGTATGAATGGGCATTTCATAAGAAATTATTAAACTTTCACACCTTTGCACTGTTTTACGAAAATATTACTTTAAAGCAAATACTGAACATAGCTCTGTAGTTTTTTTTACATTAACATACAGTAACATACAGACCTCACAAAGATGTTTGGTAAAAATAATCCATTTTGCAGCATATAAACAACATTAAATGTAATACATCATATTATTATTATCATTATATTATATTATTAGTTTGCTCGTTTTGAAAAAAAAAATCTAGTTAAGTTTGGATAATGATTGAAAGTGGGTACAAAATTCAAAAAAGTTTAGGAAACCACTGCCTTATACAGATATATTATCTAATATTTTAATGCTTAGGTGCAATTGATGTAGCCGTTTGCGCGCTTGTCAATATCCTTCAGGAGGGATTCCACCTTTTCCAGTAATTTGGCAACTTCACTGGCTTTTTCCTCCTTGCTTCTGATTAGGTTTTGGATTTTTTTCTCCAAATCTGGAAAACAATGAAAAATAACAAAGAATAGAATAGAGAAAATGTATGACTCAAATACAGTATAAGTATGAGTTTCAGGCAGGGTGTGTATATAGAGGATACAATATACAATGTGTGTGCGTGTGGATGGGATAGTGATGAATATTCTGTCATCAGATGGTGTTGGAAAGTCAACCTCTCTCATTCCCTGTAAAAGCAATGCATTCTCTGTCATGGCGAACTGGCAATTTTGTAATGGACGGCAAAAGTCCTGACCGGCTAAGACAGAAAAGTTGTGATCATGGATCAATTATCCTAGACAATCAGTTCATCCTTTCAGGTTGAATGAGTATTAATTTAAATATTGAAATCCCTGTCAAAATTGTTTTATATGCATTAATTAAACTATTCATGAAATAGGCCAACATAACATACAAAAAAGTGGTGTGTGTGATTTTGGATGGGTCTGTGCTTAGTGCACCTTCGCCTAAAGCCTGGAAACTATCACACAACGCTTGAGATGTGGTTTGACCAGGCAGAGACGCTAGCGCAATATGTTTGGCTTTATTTTACACTAAACTAGCACTAGTAATTAGCAAACGTGAAAAAACACTTGGAAAAAACGCTCTGGAAAAAATTGCCTTGTGCCGTCCAGAAACTAGAGCCCTTAAACATAACAATTTCTGAAATGTTTTTGCTACATTTACCATGACATAGGAAATGGAAAAAATCTGACCACCATGAAGATCTCCATCCTACAACAGCTTTCTCTCCAAGTTAACTTCCTCCATTTCTGCAGCCAAAGCTACTTCTACAGAACCAAAATCTCAAATGCCTCCAACCTCAGGAAACCTTTCTCAGTATTTCTTTCCCTCCTCACAACCCGTACGCATCCCCCCCGTCCTCCCAGTCAGCTGATGATTTTGTAACCTAAGAAAGTGACTTGACATTGCTCCTTTTCCACCCTGCCTGTCAGTAGTCTAAACGCTTTCGCCTCCCTCACCACAGAAGATGTCCAAACACTCATCGTATCCAACCGGCTGACAACCTGCCCACTTGACCCCATCTTGACCCCATCTTCCCCAAGCCATCTCAAACATCACTGGTCACGTGAAGCAAACACACTGTTTCACTCCGGTAGTCACATGACTGCTTTGACAGAACAATCGGGCGTTGACAGGTTTATCAGGTTTGAAACTTGGTGGCCTTCTTTCTCACAAGCGAAGATTTTATTCTTGAATAAAAATCTCAACATTTAATAAATACCCTCCACCATATTTTCTAAGTCCCGTCCAGTTACCCAAGCACACTCATTTTGAAACATACATAAATGTCTAGCCAACCAAGTCCAGTGAGTAAGTTGAAGAGTGCTGCTTCCCATAGCATCTAGACAAGAAAAAACGTTCACACATGGTGCCTGCCTATTCAGAATCAGCTTTATTGCCCATTTGCGTTCACATACAAAGAATTTGATGTTTTGTTGCTCTCAATTTACTTACACAGAATACGGAATCTTTTACTATTTATATAAAAAAAAAAGTAAGAATTAAACTTGTGAAGAAAAACAATAGTACAATTGTGCAAAGTTGCTGGAATAAATATAGAACTATATATTTTTACTCCTTTAGCTCTTAGAATACTAATACGAAGAAGTTTTGAAGAATGAATGATAACTTTTGAAGAATGAATGATAACTTTACTAATGAAATTTTTTTTTCCATTAGTAAAGTAACCTTAAGACATGATGCTGTCCTTATTCTAGGAGGATGTTATTTGCTTGCAAAAACTGGCGGTTAACTATGGGATGAATATCATGCTATGATTTGAAGATGAAAAAAAAAAGCTTTGAAAGGTTGAAACTCGGTGTTTAAAAGCTTGAAATCTAATAAAAAAGGTTTTGCAAACCTGAAAATATCAGTTCGAAATCTCTGAAAACATTATGTTGTATATGCATTTTCCTTCTTCACCACTGCAGCACTCTTTTTACAGTGTTTCTACAAGACATTTTCAGAATTTCAAATTTGTCACGTTTATCCCGGTGCATTAGTTTGTTTTCCGGGGTTAAAACCTTGTAAATGGTTATCTGAAAACTGGTGCGCATATGTTGGGGAACAAAGTTTTGAAACTTGAGTTTCGAAAGGGCGAATCTTTATTTTGATTGAATTTGCACTCGTATTACAGACTATTTTCCGAGCAGAGTTTACAGCACCCACTTTTCAGATCTGCCCACACAGTTGTGAGTTTTCGAGTCACGTGATTCCTGGCTCTGATCTGAAACTCGATGTTTTTTCCAGCTTCAAATCATGGCATGATATTCATCCCATAGTTAACCAGTTCAACTATTGACAAATATACTAATTGTAAATCGCTTTGGATTAAAGTGTTTGCTAACTGCTGTAAATGTAGCCTAAATGTAAATATCTTGGTTCTTCTGTCCTTCAAATATTCACACTGACTCACACTGGCTCAATGTTTTATTATCAGGGTTAAGCAAATTTAATTAATCAGTAGTTAAATTCACCTACAGAAATGGGTTTGAACCCACAAACACTTTCAAAAGCCCTGATCATGACACGCCTCAGAAAACGCGCAATAAATCGGGCGTTAACATATTAGCCGACTTGCATTTCGTGGATGTCAGCTGTGTTGCATTACATTTACTTCACTAGCAGATGGTGGTGTGCAGTTTCTAAATGAAGCTTTGAGTACTGAACCATTTTCGACACAATTGTGTCGGAAAGCAATAATGCTTCATTTGGCCATCACTACGTGGAGGACTCAAAAGCAGACGCAGACGCAGGCGCAGGCAAAGTACTGACGCTGCAAAACAGATCAGTCAGACAAACAGAGCTTGAAAGGAATGGCTGGAGAGACGCAAGACAATCTGGCAAAAGCTTGAGGTAGTATGAGGCTTAAATAGAGGTCTTGAATGGAATGTGATTGTCTGCAGGTGGGGAGGGGTGTGGCTTGTCAACAGGTGTTGGTGATCAACCTGGGCGGGGAGCAGTTCAGCTTGTGACAGTACCCCTCCACCTACAGATGCTTCCTAGGTTACCCTGCCAGGTCCGCATACACCGCTGAACAAAGGACTGGACTAAGGGGTTTGTAGCATAGACAACACTGGAAAGGGGAAAAGCCGATGGATGTAGTCGGTAGGGAATTGTGAACATATACAATCCAGGGATGCTCCTTACTCCAGGACATGGCATAAGAGGAGGTCATGCACTGGAGGGCCACTTCCAGTTCTTAGTTTGCCCTCTCTGTCTGGCTGTTGGTGGTGAGGTAAAAACCAGAATACAGGCTGGTGGAAGCGTAAATAAGTCTGCAGAATGCCATGGGCAGAGAACTCTGGGCCCCCATCAGTAACTATATTGGGGTAAACCATGAAGCCTAAAGACATGAGTGATGAGTGATTCTACTGTTTCCTTGGCTGTGAGCAATTTCCTTAATGAGACTGTGGTGGAAATCACCAATATACAAGTGTTTTACCTATGATAAATATTTTACCTATGATATGTGTTATATGGCATCACAATATAAATGATGTGCCTCATATTACTTTAATCTGTTAGAGATAGCGGGAGCCTAGGAAAGTATGAGCAATGTCGAGCTTTCTGTGTGTGGGACCACTTGTTCGAGTTAGCTATTGCACAAAGACGTATATAAAAAGGCACTTTGTGTGGGGTGAGTGGGTTTCTATTGTTCACTTGATGTGCTTTCTGTGACCATTCTGGAGAGTTGTATACAATATATAACTAACCTTCACCAACAACCTTGTGAGGGACTAAACCAGACTGAGAAGGAGATAACCCTCTCCTCCGGAGTCTTTCTTTAAAAACCCTGTGCCAACTCGGCTGAGTTGCGCGTCTGATCAGAAACTTTTACATCTGACTGCAGTGCCCATCTTACAACACGTTGATTAAACTTGAACACCCTTATTAGAAATTTCCATTACATTTTTGCATTGTCGGCAGGATTGCCGCGTCAGAGCTGGTGAGAAATCTGTGCACAGTAGCCAATATACCTGCCTTTCAAAAAAGAGTTTGTTGCCTAAGCTTGAGGGCGGTGCAGAATCCATTTTGATACTGGTGGAAAGCTCAAAACGGAGTCTGTCATTTGGTAAAGTTTTGTGTTACTTATGCTATTGTGATTTATTCTATGTATCATAGTTATTGAGGGGAAAATAGCTATTGAGAGAGACCGGTAAAAAAGGAGGTATATCTCAGTACGGACTTCTAAAATAACACTGACGAGCGACTAGCGCAGGTTCTGGAGAACTTCTGGTGAAGTTGCCGAAAAATAGGCCTAGACTCGCTTGAGAGAAGCGAGAGGGAAAAGAGGATCCATAAAAAATAAATTACAAAGGAGAGAGGCACAGTGAGTGGCCTACATCTTAAATAAAAAGAGATACATTTAATAGAGATAAATCTAATGAAACAAAGCCTAAAACTTTAGTAAGATCACCTACCGTCTGTTATATGGAGATGAACTATGGAGCAGGGAGTGTCACTCCACTATCAGACTTGGTTAGGGATTTTGGTTTCCCTGAGGGGGGAACTTGCAGTGTCAGACAGTTGGAGGCTTTAAAAGAATGATTAAGAAAAAAAGAAAAACTCAGTTCTGAGGAACATGCTAAATTAAAGGGAAAAGAGAAAATATATTTTAAATCATATGTAGCAGATTGGAGAGCAGTTGGTAATTGGTCTGGCGAAGCAAACATTGTAGGCAGGGACAGACAAAACTAATACGTTATCTCAGTGTTTGAAATAAACACCCCACCTGCACCGGCTGTGATACGACCAGCCCCAGTACCAACCTAGGTACCACCGGCAAGCGTATACCAGCAGCTGAAAGAAGCAGCCAGAGCGATCCTCGCAGGGGCTACCGCAGGGGCTACCACTGGGGCCGCGAGCCAGTTGTTGCCCCTCGCTAACACAAGAAGTCAGCCACCACCGCCTGCGTAAAGCTCACCTCCCACCCCTCCACAATCACCACCACCAATCACATCACAACCAACCTCGCCTTTAGGACATCTGACACCATGGCCGATTTCCCACCCGACATGCTCTACCAATATGGACATTTTTGCTGATGGGGGGGTCCTCCTAAACAGGAAGCCATACCAACGCAGTGCTCCAGACCAGGGAAACTTTCCGATGATCGAAGTAGCGGACGGGAGTGGAGGCACTCAACGAGTGTTCTGTCCGTGCAGTCCAAAAAACTTAAACAAGGTCAGCAAATGCCTCCGCGCATTTGAAGACATCCGAGGTGATGAATATGTTAAGGACCTGTTTATCCTGGTTCAACAATTTAGGCCTAACCTCCGTCTGTGTAGAATACAGATGGTCTTAAAATTAAGCACGGTACAGGGTTACTTCCCGACAACAATTGACCTTCCCTTTGGGAGGGAAGCAAAAGACCTTTACAGGAGGTCAATGGAGGGCCTGTTTAAACAAATAAAACCTTTTGTGAAAGAAATGGACAGGGACAAACTTTCTCAATGCCAACAAAACCTGACGAAACCATTGTGGATTATCTAATCTGACTCACACAAATTCCTGACACCCACAGTGGTCTGACGAAACCTAATCCAGCTGTCCAGAACACTGACAGGCCGAGTCCAAATGAAGTACATTTGAGAGACCGTTATCTTACTGGGCTGCGAGCATATGTGAAACAGCATTGTGTGTGATACAGCACGTGAACAAAAATATGTTGCCAACCGTCTGCAGATGGCACAACTCCAAGCCTTTGAAGGATAAGGACGAGCAAGTTGGAGGGGCAGAGGAAAAGGCCGGGGACGAGAGTGTGCACCAGGCAGGAACGAAGGACACAGCAGAGGACAATTTGAATGGATTGACAGATGCTTTTACTGTGAATACACTTCACAGTGGGCAAAAGAATCTCCACATGGGAGGCGGAACAGCACCGGAGCATCCGATTGACTAGCGGTTAGGCCGGGTAGAGAGACGGGCGAACCTATAACACGAGAGGTCAAACCCACACACACCCAACACAAGCTGAAACTAACACACCCACAGTTGAAATTAAACAAATGGTATTAAACAGAATTAAATGTTTAGAAGTTCTTCAGCCAGATCCCATGTTCGAAATGCTCTCACATGACGCTTACAAGGCAATGCCCATCATGACACTTGCGTCAGGCCAAACTTTGCTCTTTCTAGTCGACTCCGTAATTCAGTCTGGTGAGTTATCTCCATGCCCTAAGATGAGCGGGAGATATGTCACTACGATCGGGGCCACATTGGATGACAAAAAAGAAAATTTTAAGCATTTCTATTTGCCTGTTGCCTTGTACAATCTAATGGGGAGATATCTGTTGTGTATGTTGGGCATTAGTTTGGTGGCTAATTCATAAGGTATCGGGATAAAACGACAAACGGAGCAGCCATCTCTAGACGTCAAAAATAATTAAACATGACACTGCAATGTTGATCTATGCATATTGAATGGCAATGGCAAGTGATTTTTATTACAACAAGATCTGTTGACCTAAATTGTTGACCAAGGTAAATATGACATTTGTTTAATTAAAAGGAGCAGCTCCAGTAGAGATCATACCTAAAAGTACTTAAGGACCTTGCAAGGCATAATACTCTCTAAAACCTGAGGCTATTGATGGCATAACACCGGTGTTTGACTGATTGCTAAATGCTGGCATCATCATTCTATGCGACACCTTGCATGGAATGATGAACACCTATATTTCCGCTTAAGAAAATCTGCGATAAAGGACCACCTGACGAATGGCGATCGATTCAGGATTTACAAGCCATCATCAATGCAGCAGCATGGCAAATGTTCCAAATCCTTCAGGTTCCACCTATAAGTAAACGGTTTTCTGTTGTGGATCTAGCCAATGCGTTTTTCAGTATTCTAGTACACCCCGATTCTCAGTACTGGTTTACATTTACATTTAAAGACAAAACGTATACCTTGACGCGACTCTCACAGGGGTATTGAGAGTCTCCTAATATATTTAGCCACACACTTCAAAAAAATCTTACATTTGCCAAAGGGAAGAGCACTTTTACAATATGTTGATGATTTAATGATGTGCGAGCCGAAGGACAGACACAGCGAGGCAAGGATGCGGTGAACAGAGCTAACAAACGGCCATTTAATATTTAATAAAAAGCAAAGCACACACTGGCAACTATGGCACATAAACAGCAACAAGGACCGCCGTCGTCCGAACTTAAATAAATGCCTATAAATGAACGTACAATTGCCCACAGGTGTGGGCTTTGTACATCCTGCCAAACCGGGGACAGTGTACTGCCACGACCAGGGCGTGTGCGCTCTCTGCCTCCAAGGTAATTGTCTGTTCATTTATAGACGGTGTATCCCGCTGTCAGTCATTGCTTTTATCCAAAGTGACTTACAATTACATGTCAATAAATTACATGGAGCAGATAGGGGTTAGGCATCTTGCTCAAGGATGCTTACAGGTAGGCCACATCCGGGGCTTGAACCCACGACCTTCTGGCTGGGAGTCCAACACCTAGACCACTAGACTATCCTGCCCCCAATTGACAATTGCGATTGACACTAACCATACACACTACAATACCATAGACTCTTTGAACAATGATGAACATTGTGGACTTGGACTTACAATTGTTTAAACTGCAGCTTTAATTGTTTAAATTACAGGTTGTAAGAGAAGTCACATTAGTTAGAAACTGCAAGAACAATGGAAATAGTTAATTTCTATTGGTTGTTTTGCAGAATTACATGATAGGGTGCTGGAGTGATGGGGTACCTATTACTATTTCTTTTGTTTTATTGACATTGAGGTGGAGGTGGTTATGCTCACACCACTGGATGAAGTGAGCAAGAGAAAGTGTCAAAATACCAAATTTTCCTGATTACTTTGCCTCGTTGTCCTTCCCTTAATTTTTCTGATAATGACTCTACAGTACAGTTTCTTTTAATTTTCTTAGATTTCAGCATTTTCACAAGGAATTCTGGACATACAACTGATGATTAATCACCAAGATGGTGTAATGTGTTTGCTATGTCAAAATTTCAGTATAATTTAAATTCATTTTTGAAAATATTTTCACAATTAGGTAGAAGCACTGGCTATTAAAGATACAATCGTATTACAAAGTGCTTACAGATGATAAACAAAATTGGATCAAAATAATAATTATAAACGATAAGATACAAATTCCACAAATATCAAAGGCTCAGGAAACCTTAAACTGTTTTATTGTCACAATCAAATAATGATAAAATGTTACAATTTTGGATGTTTTGGAAAAATATCAACATTGTCTAGTGCGGAAGCAGGTGCGATCGGGAATTTGTAGTGTTTTGAAATAGCCCAGGCAGTTTTTAAATGTTAAAAGTTAATTGTTAATCAAAAAATCTATTATATTTACACATTCATAGGTTTCACATTAACTCTCATAAATCGCCTCTTAAATCGCCTCACTGTGTTTACATTTATTAGCCGTACTCATCCCAACCAACGATAGGCTATGTGACAAATGCACATATTCCAAGTATTTATATGTATAAATAAACATTGCTTGAGTGAACAAATTTACTTTTTTTATGAACCTGATTTTAATACAGGTGCGAGTCTGGTCTTGTTTATGTTAAATGGGTCGGTATTAAATTAGTGATGCGATCAGATAACGGGTCAGGTGCGGTGTTACTGTGGGGCGGGTCAGTGTCTGCAAAACAGGACCAAGCAGGACTCTGCTCGAGGGTGCATGCCCAAAGAATACACCACACTCCCCCTCCTCTCCAATCTCCACTTCACAAGGCATTTCAGCAGGAAAAAGGTTGTTTCATGTCCCTTTAACACAAAGAATACAATGTTTTAAAATAATATTTACCTGAAAGTTGTCCAACTTTATCTTGTACTTGTTTTTTCATGTTATCTGCCTCCAAGGTTATGTTCTTTAGACGTATGCTGGCCTCATCCTGCAAGGTCTGGTTAGAGTTTCTCTCCTTTAAAATATCAAAGAAGTCTTTCACTTCTTCCAGCTCCTGTTGAATGGCATAATTTAAATTAGTGTCTTTTATTTTAATTATTTAAGAAAAATCCACAATAAGTAAACACAAATAACTAACAGAATTCATAATATGAAAAGTAACAAAGTTTATGGCTCTTAAAATGCAGAACTCAAATTCGCCTTTGTTGACTTTTTGATGTGTTTTCTAGGCTGGCCAAATTCCTGCCCAATTTGTGAACTTTATATAGGACAATCCTATTATATGACCGAAGTTTCAGTGCATGACTGGAATTGCTATTAACTAGTAAGACATAAGTTAGATTTATTATAGTGAGGGGCCACCATATGAATGGCCTATTTTCCGTGGACAAGCCCCCATTTTAAAAGTTTAAACATATTGCCGTAGTCTACATTATGTTTTAGTTTTTAGGGAAACGTAATATTGCAACGTTGGGCCTAGCAGAATTTCAGCATTTGCACTCACACTGCCAGAGCAAATAACTAAGGGTTCATTTGCAGTGTGGATTTCTTACATAGCACTATAACTAAATATGAATAATAATCACCCAACAGTCATATTTTTATGAATCAGAATTTATTACGCATACAAAACTGGATAAAATATGATATGCAGGTGTCACTGTTATGGACATCAAAGGGCTCCCACTGGCTTAAAATGGCTGCCCTCTCCTTTGGTGTGTTCACAGCTGTGTTTTTCTAAATGAGATTAGAAAGGAATCAATTGCGATGTCAAATATACATCTTTCTTGGGAATATTAAGAGCTTTGCAGTCCCGTTTGTAGAGGAGCTAGGCATTGACCACAACATGAAAAAAGGTGTGCCAGAAGATGTAAATGTACCAGCAACGCGATTTCATGGGAAACTTGCATTTGGCTGCAAATGAGTCCAACAAATCCACACCGCCCATGTATTTTTTGTACACACCCACAATGTAAGGTCTCTCAACAGTGTAGGATTTGGTGTCTTTTTTCAGCGTTGAATCTTTTGCTCAGGTTCTGTGCTAGCAAAGGATGGCACAAGGGTGATTGCCCTGTTTTCATACCATTTGACAGCACAGATGTTGTGGTTTGCCTCCACTCTGATGTCAAAGCACCCTCTCCCCTTTTTCTTCAAGATCTTCTCTTCTTCTTGCCTGGCTCTTCCCACACAATGAATTCTACAGCAAGGAGCTGAACTACTAATGGTACACAGGTGAAGTAGTTGTCTGAGTAGATCTGGTAGTTTTGACTGGCTGGAAGCGTGGAGGCAAGCTTAATCACAATATCACCTGACATTCCAAGTTCAGATCAATATCACTCTCTTTCTTTTGGACAGCATCAATGACATCATGCACACTGTAGTAATCACCTCTATTTGCTGGTGTTATTCTGAAATGGAAATAATAGTTGTAAGAGTATGTTCAAGAATACATTATTTCAATGCAAATTAAACCTATTTATGTGATACATTCGATTGAAGTCACACAATACTGTCTGGCTAGCCTAATGTGCTCTCTACTTAACATTTTAAATGGAATATTCACATTCACACATTTCAGAACATTTGCGCCTGTCCTTGAAAAACCATCTTCCAAAGTATTCCACAAACAGTGTCCGCCTTGTGCAACAAGCAGATATTTGGTCAAACAAAGAAAGCCGAGATAAAGAACTATATTTTAATGATAACATACAGAAACAATTTCCAATACTGATACTGAAAGAACTTAAAATACTGTAACTAGAAATAATTTATTCATTTAGAATTATTCAAATCTGGTCTAAATAAAAAATTATAACAAATAACACATTTAGATATTGTGAATCAAATCTATAAGTACTTATTCTATATGTGAACATTTGAGAAGTGCAATGTCTCCATGCAAGGTGCATATGCTATTTTGACCACCATTCTGACCCAACGTTGTCAAATTACAACAAGACAAGCTGAAAGTATTTAAATCAACTAGACATTCTAACAATCACAAAATAAAAATGTCAGGGATTTTACTCACTTCAATGTTGATATATCCAGTCCAATGAAACATGGAGATTTGCTTTCACAGGTTGTATGAGTTTATGGCCTTCTGGCCAGACCTATAAACATTTACTATCAGATGGCATTGTGAGGCTAAACAATAGGACTCATTGGCTATGTAAATGTTGTCTTTAAAAAAAAAAAATTTTGCAGATGTATTTTTGGGAGAGCCAAAAGGGATGTTTTAATTTTACAACCATGGGTCTTACAGAGTTTAAACTAAGAAGTAACACTCAAAACACAAAGGCTACAGATAAACAATGACCGACATCGCCTAGCACTGTCGGCAAAACCTAAATAGTCCCCAACAAAAAGAGTCAATTGGATGCAGGTGCACAGCCGGGAGGGGAGGCACAGAACGTGCACACGTTGATCGTGATATTATTTAAATAAAAAAAATCCCTCTGTTACAGTCGGGAACACATTTATTAAAAATGTCATGCACAATGCACACACTTTATTTTTCAAGACTGAAAGTATGAAGCATATGTACAGTAAAAGCATACAAAGGTACACATATACAATAACACTGTGCATTTCTAAACAGTTGGACAGTGGTTTGTCAGCGCACAACAGCATATTTAAATGCATACAAAAGTATAAGCATAAAAATGTAAAATAATTTCTATACATAATGCATTTCTAAACTTCAGCTGGATATTGGTTTGTAAACACAGTGACGACCTTATCCAAAAATGTGACTTCCTCACCTTCACATGGAAGTACTGTGTCCAAAGGTACAGGTACAAACTGGCATAATTTTGTGCAAGATGTCTCTATCTGGCCATTCAATCGAACGCCTCGGTTTTGCATATAAAAATTAAACTATCATTAAAAAGGTTCTGTACACTGTCTTTGGGGAAAATGAAAGATGGGCTAGGTGTTGTGCAGGCAGATCCAATCTGAGGCCATAAAGGTTAACAGGAGCACTTGAAATGGATTGAGACTTTTCTCTTGGAAAGATATGAGGCACCAAAAAACTGAATAAGGCCATAAAGGTTCCCAGGTTGGCAGATCCGTGTTATACTTAACTTTGTCATCATTGTCTCACGTTGCGTTCATGCCGCAACTCTCCATTTTCTTCTAACAGGCGGTGTACTTCTGCACACCTGAGCATGCACAAGTTATATTCAGTCTGTACCACCTCCTGACTGGTGTTGTGTGTCCCCTCCTCAGTGTCTACATCAGTGTCTACCTGGCCACTTATTTCCCCTCCTCAAGGTCATCACTTCCTTCAGCTTGGTGGGCCCTCGTCTCAACTCGTTGCAGTATGCTTTTTCTGAGCTGCTCCCAGTTACTTTGCCTTGCAGAGTATGCCGTGTCTGTGTGTCCAATATACTTGGGTCCCAGATGTAGGCATGGTGCCTAGTCTGCGTCAGTCTCCATCATTTCGTATGCAGGTTGACCTGTAATGACATGAAACATTTTTATTGTAGCTAGCTACATAACATATAGGGTTCCCACCCATTTTCACAGAAATCATTTAAAAACCTTTCCATGACTTCTTCAGTATATTACTTTTGTCCTGATGAGTAACCAACATATGTTTTTTTCCAGGTCTGTAAATGCAGCTGTACTTAACTAAGGACAGATGTAGTCACAAAATATTGGCTTTCAATCTCGTAATTACGCTTTGTAAATTCAAGTGGAAAACCATCATGCTGTGGAAATTCACTCAACATAAAACATGATCTATGGAAAAGTATACTGCACTGCATAATGAGCTCCATTGGACATACATACGACCAAATCAAATTTCTACATACCATATCATCCAATTTCATTTTACAGTCTTAACAGGACCAGATTAAAACCCGTTTCTGCTGCCCCATGCTCATTTCTGTTAGTCACTTGGTTAAACCTAAAAACTGCAAGAATAAGTTAACATTAGCTAGGCTACTTTTAGAAGACAGAAAACCAGCACATTTAATAACGTTACTTAAACAAGTCTCTTACTTACCTTTATGAAATTGTCGACAGCAAACATACATGAAAGACGATATGTGGGCGAATGTGATATTTATTCGCCTCACTGATGCAACCCAGGCCATCCGACGTGTAACAATGTGTAGGTGAGAGTATGCGCGAGCCGGAGGAAGACAAATGCAAGCATGGGAGCAGTAAATGCACAAAGCATATTTTAATGAAAACACACAGCATAGAGAAAAGAAACAAATGGCTTAAATACTGGCACGCTAATAGTCAATAGGATGAATCATCCCACACAGGTGCGCAGCTGGGAGGTATGCCAATTGTGACATGACTTCTCTTTGTTACAGTATGTCCTCCTCTTCTCTTAGACACAACATTTATTATTTTTTTAATTATACATTTTTAAAATTATTTAGTATGTCTTAATATGGGAGACAAACCAGGTGCCCACAATGCTTTCTATGTAGGCCTATACAGTAGGCATACGCACAGCTGAATTGCCGAAATGTGACAGTATGAGAGAGAAATTTCAAAAATAAGATATATAATGTTTCAATATCAGGTAAAAGAAGTTACTTA
Organism: Percopsis transmontana; assembly: GCA_025447815.1. Lineage (NCBI taxonomy): Eukaryota > Metazoa > Chordata > Actinopteri > Percopsiformes > Percopsidae > Percopsis > Percopsis transmontana. Next base: position 2,028 of record JAOEHI010051659.1, on the reverse strand, counting down.
CAGAGTGGGTTTTTATAGCATTAGCAAAGGCTGACAGTGCTGTGTTCCACGCCTCTTTGACCTGCTCCCGATTCATCTTTGTTTTGTTCTTGAGGTCGCCAATCTCTTCGAGCATGTCCATTTGACTGCTTCTTTTCAGATTATTTTCAGTGTTATTCATCTTCTGCTTAATCTGTGGATCAGAATTATAGTGAAAACTGGGTCATAATGTCTTTGAGTTTGACATGACACCTGTTATGAACATGAAGGTTCATTAAGTGTCATTCAGTAAAGTTTAATGTCAAGTTGACATTGTTTGGGATGTCCTCGTTATGACTGATGGGCTATTAAGGAGAACAATAGGATACAGACGTCTCCGGGTGTCTGTATCCTAACCACGTGTATAACTATAAATCACTTGTAAAATTGTAAAAACTATATAAGTGTGCAAATGTACTGCAGCACACTTGAAGTGATTTAATTGGAACTACTTGGAAGTACTTTTAAACAATAAACAAATTGTTAAACAACAATAAATAATGTAGAATGGTTAAACAATTACACGTTAGCCTAGCCTAACCTGCTCACATACACAGACATGGGTTTCGGGCTAGCTCCATTAGCCATTCGACTCACCGATTAAGATGAATTTAAGAACATTGAATAGTAGTCCAACAAGAATTCGTCTTCTACTTTTCATAAATAGATTAAAAGAAAACTATAGATTTTACATATTGTAACAACGGGAACACCCCAGCCCCTCCGCTCTAGCTCGCCGGCGTACTTTACCACCATCGTTCATTCATCCAGCGCACCCTAATTGGACATACCTGTCCTGCATCTCCTAATCACCATGCTCTCCCAGCCTATATAAGCCGGAGAGTGGGTGATGAGGAGTTGTTGGTGATTGTTTGTTTGTTTGTTCACTGTTGCTTTGTATTGTTATCTGTACGCTGTGTTCCTGAGCTGGATTATTAAAATATGGGAGCGTTCCGTTTCTACGTTTATCCGTGAGTTTGTTTTCTGCACGTGCCCTCAATCCCCTTGCGCTGTGACACAGATTGAGTCTACCTTTTTCGGTACACTAGAGTACACTAGAGTTGAAAGTACAATTAGAATAAAGTGCACTTAAATATAATTTTGAATAAGTGGAATTAAAGTAGACTTAATACTGTACATTTACATTTATATTTACAGCCTTTAGTGCTTTTATCCAAAATGACTTGTCAATAACCCTTGTCAATAGCTAGTTTACTGCTCTCACGCTTGCCTGTGTCTTCCTCCGGCTCGCACATACATCCTCGCCACCGGAGCCCGTTCCCGGTCCGGTTGCTGGAGGGTCTACGCCGCCGTAGCCAGTCCATGGTGCGGCCGCCTGAGAGTTCTCGCCACCGGAGCCCATCCCTAGTCCGGTCACTGGGCTGGTCTCCTGAGGGTCCTCGTCGCAGCCACCCACCGCCCGAAGGTCTACGCCAGCTGTGCCAGCCATCTGAGGGGTCCAGCCTGTGTCGCCAGAGAGTCCTCGCCGCCAGAACCTCTCTCTGGTCTGGTCGCTAGAGTACCCACGCCAGCCCCATCAGCCATCTGAGAGGTCCAGCCAGCGTCTTCGGCTGCCTGAGGGTCCCAGCCGTCGCCTCTGTCCGTCCCTGGTCCGGTCGCCTGAAGGGTCCAGTCAGCGTCATTGGTCTCCTGTCGGTCTTCGCTGACACTCGTCCCTGGTCCGGCCGCCTGAGGATCCCTGCAGCCCCTGCCACCCATCCCTGGTCTGGCCGCCTGAGGGGTCCAGCCAGCGGCATCGGTCGCCTGAGGGTCTCCGCCGCCGCTGCTTGTCCCCAGTCCGGCCGCCTGGGGGGTCAAGCCAGCGCCAATTGCCTCCCGAGGGTCCCAGTCGCTGCCGCACATCACTGGTCCGGCCGCCTGAGGGTCCTGGTTGACGCCGCTGCCGCTTGTCCCTGGTCTGGCCGCCCGAGGGTCCCAGCCGCTGCTGCCTGTCCCAGGTCCAGCCACCCTGAGTCCTGGGCTGGCCACCTGAGGGGACTCACCGCCGTT
>JAOEHI010051658.1:0-18209 GCA_025447815.1 Percopsis transmontana | reverse complement strand
TCTCTCTCTCTCTCTCTCTCTCTCTCTCTCTCTCTCTCTCTCTCTCTCTCTCTCTCTCTCTCTCTCTCTCTCTCCCGTCGTTCTTGAAAGCTCTCACACTTTGTGCCACCTGATGGAGAGGCTGCCAGTATATGGAGGTGGAAGTGGTCTCCCAGATTATGATTTATCTTCCATGTTTCTTTCTGAGATGGGAAAAACATGTGATGTGGAAAAACAACCAAAACCCAAGGCCTTATTGGTCGGCTGGTTGGTGTACAAGAAAACCATACTGCTTTGACATAGTGGCGACAAATGACTACTCCAATTAAAATCTAAAAAGGAACATTGAAAAGTAACTGATACAGTCCTTCTCCAGGCACCAGAAGAGAGCAGAATAGCCACCAAAACAATGGAAGTCAATATGACAGACAATTTGTACGAAAAACATAGTCAATGCGTTTCTTTTTCGACAGGAGATTAAGGTCTCAATAGCTCAGATATTGATGTTTTACTCACACACATAGAAAAGCAGTAAGTAAAGATTAAACAGGCATAAACAGGCTGAAAGTATGCAGAAATTAAAAAGAGGTAAACACTTTGGCATATCGCAACATTTGAACAGCCTTTCATTTCTGTATGTAGCTATGGACATCGCTTGAGTGTTTGGCAGGTCAAGAGGTTTTTACTATTTACTAAGTATGAAGATGATGGTCCTAAATGTAGAGTGTCCCTAGCTCAGGAAAGACGTAAACGTGTAAATCATTGGTTTAAATCAAAACCTTGTGAACTTTAATGTTTTCCCAACTAAACTGCATCTAATTTTACAAACACTACACCCATATCTAGCTAGTGAATCCCAAGGCATGGACAAAGGCTAAAACTACAATGATGCATGCATAAGATGTCCAACACCCTGAACCAGTAAGAACAGACCAACAGGCAGACAGACAGACAGACAGACAGGCAGGCAGGCAGGCAGACAGACAGACAGACAGACAGGCAGGCAGACAGACAGGTACATAGAAAGATAGACATAAATGAGGACAGACAAATAAACAGACAGACAGATGTTTGGTTGATGTCACAGGGAATGGCAGATTTCAGCACCATCTAAGATAAGAGATTAACCCCAGCGATTATCTACCTCCATAACATTGGGTAGCATAAGAGGATGCAAAGCAATGTTTATCTAGCTTGAAACTTGCAGAGGTTGAGAAAGTGTGAGTAAAGTGGACCTCATCACTCCAAACACCATTTCACCACTAAATGCCTGTTGCTATATTGAAATTATGTTTATGGGTGTTTTCATGCATGGGATCAGTTGTATAGGGGCTCTTGACAAACTGGTCTCAAGTATATCGCAGGATATTCGCACACTAGCTGAAACACATGGGTCCGGAACGGCACCTGATACGTCAACCCCAAAGGCATGAAAGCTCCTCAGCGTGACACAATAGGGGATGGATTCTCACCAAAAAAAAATAGAACTGTCACGAATACCCTGATCATCTTAAAGTTGCATTTATCAACTTTCCTCTCTTATAGTTATTAATCCAGAAGCCTATTAGAGTATATTAGAGTAAAATATCATTTCAGATAATATTAACCGACAACAATAGACCAAACAAGGCAAAAAAAAAAGATTAATGATAATAATGATAATAACACCACCAGCGTCACTCTAATGTAATTATAAGATTAGCTGGATAATTGTGGAACTTTCAGTTCCTCTGATGATGTGTCCCAGAGGTGTCCCTGATGACTTATAATGTTAAACACACTGGAAGTTTCCCTTGCAGCCGGCCTAAAGTGGGCCCAGCCCAAGCAGTCTGTGCTATTACACAAAACAAAAGTGAGTTGGAACATTCCAGGACTAATATATCAGAGCCATTGGAACGAGAGGAGGTTCGAGCCGCCATATCTGCTGGCAGGGGAGAGCGGGCACACACAGTCTGCTTGTGTACGGGTCAACTTTTTAACCAGTGTCGTGTTCCTACCTTCCTAAAGCATTATGTCATGACCCACCATCTCTTGTCTGCTATCTCTGTCCATTCCAAATAAGCACTCATCCATATCCCATCAGGGCATGGGGGTCGGTAATATCCCTCCTCTATTTACAAAGCCTGCGCTAAGTGACAGTAGGATTTGCAGCTGAGGTTAACTGGTTGTAAAAAATTTCTCACCTCAATATAGGCATATTACGACCTAATGTTGTTGTTTTTTTATCTTCCTGATTTTTCTCAGTGTATTCCAATTCGTAGCGTGTACCTGCATGATATGTGAGCAACATTAATGTTTTCTCTCCATTCATCATGAAAACCCTTGGTTGAAAGGAACTACATACAGCAAAAGCTGCAATAATATTCTGTCACCATTCTGAACATCTGAGGCACATGAGAAGATAAATCAGATTGACACGAATGAAGAATAGGTTCATGTGATGTGCATTTCTGTTAACTTTAGACAAAGTTCCACTGATGTCTGGCAAGCTCTGCTGTGCCTGAAGCTTAAAAAAAAGAATGCCAACATGGCAGCATGAATGTGGTTATGAAATAAACGATAACCTGACACTGTGGAGACTTATCGCATGTAGCCATGACACACAAACACTGAAACAAAACAAAAAAAAACAAAAAAATGCATATGACAAGCATGTACATGCAAGCGCACAACACAGACTCATTTGCCAAAGAATTTATCATTAATTCAAGCCATTATAATTATTATATTAACATTATAAATACTAAAAATAATATCATAAATAATATAAATACCCACAGGTCTATAGAGAAGAATATTTTGAGGTGCTACAGTGCACACTGAGGGGAAAAGCAGATGATATTTAGGCTCTCACCACATCCCTGTGTTACAACAGGACAGAACTGCACAACTGCAGCTGGATATCAGTCTTTAAATTATCAGCGAAGGGTCTTAAAACCTGTTGGACAGCGTGCCCACATGGCATGGTTGCAGTGTTTTCCGGTGGCCATGGCAACAGGGAAGCCTGATTGAGCGCTATGTGCAGGAAGTGCTGCGAGGACAACAGGATGTGCCCCGGCTCCGCCGCCAAGCGGTCTAAGAATTCTAGGAAGTTATTGTACTTGTGTGGAATGGCCTGTGGAATGCAAGATGTCTGCCATTTTTTGAGGTCTCAGCCGTATCGCCCGACGGAGGCGACAGGCTTTGAAGATAGTGCCCCCTTGTTTCATACATGTGTGACATTGTGCCGGCACAGAGATGTTTGTGGTCCACTCACCTCTCTGTTCTCAGCCTGACAACTAGAATGATAAACAGACTGGAATAAAAAAAGACCCTCAGCAGCATTCTGGTCAACGGCCACATATCAGTAACGCAAACAGAGATGTTCTGAGCACTAATAACAATAAGCCAAAAGACAAAGCACTCCAACCCACCCATGGAGTATAAAAGGACTTCAATGAGCAATGAATAATGAAAAAAATGAGGTTGCACTCGCATCCGTCTCGTTTATCCATGGCTTCAAGAAAATGTTTAATTTCGGGCCTAGTTCTGACTCAGATTGATTATTTGCTATACTATTTACAGGTTTGCCTCACCATCCACCTTGTCCAACCTCGACCCCCTGCCTCCCTCAGGTTACTAATTCTAGCTTTAGGGCCCCTCATCGTACCTTATACATGGTAGGATGGTCACGCCTCGCTTTATGTGGGCTACAACACTGGTAGGCCTACATTTTAATCTATACGATTATTTCAAGCAAATTTCGATTTTGATTTACTTAAACCGGAAAATTTACGCTTTAAGGAAGTCATAATCTTAGGTTACATCATTGGCTTCAGTTTAAAGTGCCTTCTATCAGAGCAGAGGTTTGTAAGTCTAGCCTGTTTTACTATGGTCCTTGGTCCTGAAACAATCTGCAGGCCAAGCTCAAACTTAACCTAAACCCGAAGCAGTTTCTAGGCGTTTTTTTTTTTTTTTTTTTGCTCCCTTCACATTTTTACTCATTGTGGGCACACTTTTCACTGCACTTGCAAGTCCTTCTCCTCTATGGAAACAGCACAATCATGGCTAGAAGTAGGGAGAACTCAAAAATGTGTTTTGTGGAGTATAACCCAATTATAATGTCATAAATCACAAGAGAAGACCCTTATTTCTTTAAATAATTTTAAACATTGAATATTGGAAGTGGTCACTGTTGGCTGCAGTTCAAATATCACATTGTCACATTGAGGTTTTAATCTCAATGTGACTTCCTAGTTAAATAAAGGTTATAATAATAATTCAGACAGAATGGTGGTGTAGCATTTTGTTAATATACGTATGTCTATTCGTATATGTATGAAGCCTTTGTTTTTTTTATTTAGTCAATATATTTGTAACTTTTGTGCTGCCAGGGTAACCTAGCCCCTAAAACCTACTAGAAAACTAGTTGTCTTATTGTAAGATGTTTTTCCAGTAAAGAACGGGGGTTTGTTGGATTTTGAATAAATACATACAATCACTATTTGCATCTTTCAACAATCACTGCCTTTTCTGCCTGTTTATTGAATGCATCCATAGCGCTGATATAACCCTGTGAAATTCTCTCCAGCCGCCTCTCCAGCCAAAGGGATTCACTCACTCTTCCTCCAGACAGATCAAGTACCCAAGCTTACATTCCTCCCTCACACAGTGCATTTGATCCTGTGTGAGCACCCCCCCCCCCCCATCATCATCCCAGTCCATGTTCTGGATTGTTCTGTCTGACAGACCTTCTTCCTGACGCGTGGATAGATCTGTCGTTCCTGAGGTCAAGGGTCAGTGGGGTCATGGGTTAACACCACAGATTTCCCTCCAATAATAAACGCATCTTCCCCAATATTCAAAAAGGAAGCAAAGGTATCACTTTTAATTCAACACACACACCAGGCCAACTCAAATCCTGTCACACAGAGTATTCAGACAACCTTATATGCAATAACAAATTGGTTTCACAGCCATTCATGTCATCATTGATTCCTGTTTTACGTCCAATTATATCCAAGACTTGTACTACTTCTTTAACGCTATGTTTTTGCGTTTAGGAATGAGGAGAAAATAGGCCTTTCAATACAGGCCTGGATGGTAAGCTAATGTGGGGTGGGCAGGGGGTTTGGGGGATAAGCCCTGTGGCTTTCAAGTGTTTGCATGGTGCTGAAAGGTATGTTTAGCCTGTCCGACTGGGGTGTCTGTTTGTGTGCCTTAGGTGTAGCAAGTTGTATGTTGTCTCTCTCTGATGGCGTGCAGCATAATGGAGAGGTTAACAGGTTTGACCCCTCAGTTCACATCAGCGGCTGATGGTCAAGAACAAACACACGCACGCACGCACGCACGCGCGCGCACACACACACACACACACACACACACACGTGAGGATTTAGGAATGAAAAATTGCATATTTCATTGCTTAATATCTGTTTGTTACCTGTATGAAAGGAACTTTACTGAATAATATGTAGCCTATGCTGAATTAAGGCCAAGTTGAAGAAGAATTTGTTATATCATTGTGTATACAGGTTTCTTTAGGATGAAAGGATCAAACAGGGCTGCATGGTTATGGCAAAAATTAGGGTTATAATTAAATAACTATTCTGTGGTGCCAACTGCATACTGTGTACAGTATATATCCTAAACAAACAAGAGGAGCAACGTAGAATATACTGCAGATTTGAAAACCAGGCATTCAAGCAAAGGAAATAGAAGATTTGAGAACTTCCTTCTGGTAGTGGTACAAAAACACAAACAGAGGCCAGCTTCATAATGAGCTAACAGGACAACACTGTACACTATTGAAAACATGATAGGTAAATATATTTTGCCTATCGTTTGCCTATGGCAGCAGTATTTACAGTAACCAAGGTGAAATGCAATGAGACACTGTGGGCAAAAGGTGTAGGCAAATTAGTGAAGACAAAACAGCTATTGAGAAGCTAATTAGCATACCACCACCAACATAAACAATGGCGATACAATTGGATTCAGTATATCAGGCATTTCACAAGACAAGCGTCAAGAATCCATTATGGAAGAACACATATGCAAATTACATATTTGGTAAAGAAGAGATAATCATATTTTCCACATTGCGCAAGGCAGGCGGTATCTGTAACGCAGACGTAATGACAATTTCGTTGGGCGCAAGATGGTTTTTCTCTCGCCTCGGCACCAGGTTTGCTAATTTCCCGGTACGCCATGACATAGCTTGCGCCGAAAATGGGCGTGGGGGCGTAGTGCCAGTTTTCTCCCGGTAGAATCTTTTTCCTGTCTGGACTTTCGCCGTCTATTTCGAAATTGGTCGTTCGCTGAGATAGAGAGCCCGCTGCTGTTAAAGGGAATGAGAGGAGCTTATTTGTAATTGAAATCAGCCCCCCGCTACTCCTACTGATAATTTATTCATTCTAATACAACCCCTTTTAAAACTGCGCCGCCTTGCGCCCGCTTACCACCACATGTCACATGGCGCCTCCACTTGCGCCTTGACCGGGAAACTAGGGCCCTTAATGTCTTTACAGGGGTCAAGGGGTCTAGTCCTTCACCAAGACAACACCAAAACAGACAGGTCTTTATCATCCATGGCTTATTTGGCCCTACTCTGTATGTTGGCTGTTCTGGTTGCTCTGACTATAAACTGTAATTTAAACAGTAACTGGGAGAATTGGGAAGTTGTTACTTTAGGATATTACAAGATTAAATGGGATTCTCTGATGAGCTGTCAATAAATCTTAAATATTCAGGAAGATGTTAGATTGGACTGATTGACATTGACAAAGAAGGAAAGTGGGTCTGGGTGGATGGAACGTCTCTGAATCAAACTGGATTGATTAATCTAAGCCCTCATTTAAATTAAAAACAAAAACAACAATACGTCAACAAAACATTTGCATTTTGTTCAAGGTAAGATAATGTATAACATACCGCAGTGATTATTTTTGTTCTGTATATTATTAGATCACAGAGAAAAGGTGAACCTAACAATAAAAATGACTGCACTGAAACCTTAGGTATAGAATGGAACAATCTTCCCTGCATGTCTTTGCAAAAATGCTGTTGTGGGAAGTTTTCTCTTAATGGTTCATTAACATAATGAAACCAATTAAAAGTTAATTTCTGATATAATTTTTATATTCTTGAAATTATAAACAATGTAGCAATGTTTTTAAACATGTGCTGAAAGAAGCTAATAAACTTGCTTGAAATCTCATCAAACCACATTCAACACTTCAGTCAACAAGTTGATCGTGTTTATGTTTTGAAGTTGTATTCTACTTCTTGTATTTGTATTTTACTTCCACTATAATATTTTCTTTTGTATTATTTCCTGTGCTTTTTTTTATTATAACATTACATACAAAACAAATGCCATTTTCGTGTAATTGCAAAAAAAGATTGTAAAAAATAGACTGTAGGTGTTTTAGAAAATCTGAAGTAGTAATAGTTGAAATCTAAATGAACGTCACTTACAGCTATTGGCCACTAGGGTGCAATATCACCACACAGACGCGCACACAACAAAGCACAAAGCTGGTCAGCACAGTACATTCAAAATGTACAGCACTGACTATTAAGAGGGGCAAGGTAAGGTATTCTGTTGGATCAAACAAGATCAGTTCATCTTGACATCTGTCCTTTTACTGAAATGGCATTGTTTATTAGATTTTAGGCCCCATTGAAAATTCAATCAGCTAAACATTTTCAAATGTTTTATTCACATTTAATCATACAGACTGACCAAATAGGTCAGAGGAGCATTTTTATAATCTATTGACATCCACAGGCTATGTAATAATCTATTGACATCTACATGTCGGCATGTGAGTTGCTCTGACCCCATAATACCTCCACCACTAGCCATAACAACCAGCCTGACGTTGGCTGTTACCCTCACAAAAAACGTCCGCCACCCGCTTCCCCAATCACCAGTGCTTGGGACAGTAAATGCGAAACAACCTTTATGAAGTGAGAAAAAACACAGAAAGAACACACTCTCCACTCACTCTGCAACATGCACGCATGTCCACCATAAAGAGAGAGAGAGACATGAGAGATGAGAAAATGTTGACAAGTCACATTTTGTTGTGCTCTTAAACTCACAGACTACTCTGGTCTCATTGTCAGGTTTTGCCATGGGGAAAAGTTGTAGCCATAACAACCAGCCTAAAGGTGGCTGTTACCCACAGAAAAATCTCAAATGTCAACACAGGATAGATGACAGCTTGGTACTTGTACTTACTGTAAGTCGCTTTGAATAAAATGTTAGATGATCAAATTGTAATATTAAACACAATACGCCATTAAATTAGCTATACGGTAATGGTTAACCATAAGTTCTAGAATTATTTGTAAACTGTTGAATGTTACCTAAAGTACAAGATACAATATGAATATGTTGAAGATGAAATGAAGTTGAACAGATGAAGTTTGACATGCAGGGAGAATACAAAAATTGAAAAATGTTATCAGGATGAACACGATTGTGTGTGATAAATTACAGCAGTGTTGTGGATGAACGCCTTAAAAAGAGCTCGTTCATTGAACGTGCTCACTTTAAAGTAACTTTAAAGTCTTTAAAGTCAAATTTCTGATTTTATTCTCAAAAGGTTTGATACTTTGCAATACTCTTCTGTATAACAAAGTTTTTCATTTAGGTCAATGTAGGCCTACTTGTGGGTCAGTTTAGCAGCCTGAGCCCTTTCAGGTAAAAATATAGGAATATTGCGGAGATGTCTCTAAAAAATGTGTCTGTACAAATGGTTGTCTCTGGCTTGTAGCTTGTGGTAATATGACGCGCTGAATATTGAAATTTATATTATAAAATGATTCTTACACAATAAACAGTTTTTATGTTGTTCTATTACACTTGCAAGTGGCCAAACAGTATCCTTTAGACCTTGATCACAACAGGTAGAGCGCGTCAAAGCAAACTTGTCAAAAGGGTTTTATACCAACTAACAAACAACCTGCTATTCACCTGTCTATGCACTGTACACCTGATAAAACACTGTAGGATGGCACCACTGGTGAGTCAAAACAGTTGCTCTTACTACTAGCATTGGTTAGCATTCTGTGACACCATCTTTCCCTTCTCAATAACACATTATACCAATCTACAGTTAGATAAGACGCAAGCAATGCACACACACTGCATAGGCTATGCCAAATTGCCGGCAGTCTCTTACCAACGAGATTTTTTTTAATCTGTGAGACTGCAGATAGATCTTTCTCTACCAAGACAGCTGTGACTCTTTGGTCACTCTTGGAGTGTGGAAGTGGGGGAAGAAAATAGAAACTCAGATCATGAGGAATTAAGAAGTTTCACCATTCACTTCAAAGCCAAATATCACCCACAACCCACATCTTTTTTATTGTGACATACAGGTATTACATTATTCAATTTACACATTGTTGTTTTAAAATAGGGGCTTAGGGTTTGAAGTAAAATATTTTTACTATATTTTAAATGAGCAGCACTAACTAATAATAGCCACCAGGGTGCGATTATATACCCCACACACATGCACACACCAATGCTGGGCAGTGCAGAGTATTATTACGATTCAGATATTAATATATTGTTGTTGTTTCTGCCCAGTATATGCTGCTGTAACGTGTTGGTGAGATGAGTGCAGGCGCGGAGCAGCAAGCAGGCATACAGGGACGATGCGTAAGATTATGAGCCGAAGCTCCGTAGGCCTACTATTATTAATTACGAACAAATAGTCAACAAGGTAAAACAAGGTGAAACAGGCAGCAAAGCAGGCTCAGAAAACACAATAACTGACAGGGTAAAACTCCAGCCACCCCACCTAGATACCTAACCACTCAGGTGCACACAATCCCCAAATACTAGGCTACTTCCTGTAGCCCTTTTGCTTCCAGCTATATGTCCTGCCTTTGGCCAGACTGTGAGCTTTACTTCAAACACAGCAGGTACACAATGCGGAATACAGCAAAAGATGTGTAGCGAACAGACATCAACAAAAATGCCTTATCATATCTGCATGGATTCTACTTCAAACAGACTGGTCCCCCCAAACCAGTTTATTGATAATCAGATATACGTCTCACCAGCCACAGCAGGAAATCAATTGACAGCTGGAGGCAAAACAGGAGCAATGGCTTGATATGGACCCAGAGACTGTTAAAGAAAATGAATTATAAGAAATAATTCATCCTGCACCTCATGTTTGGACACATTTGACAGAAGAAGTTTTACATGCAGACACTAACCAAGTTAAACAATAGGTTATATATGATCATGGACTGTTACTGAAGTGTATTTGTTTAATAATGCCTTAAGGTGTTATTCCAGGTTTCCCGTTTCATAATGTAATAATGTTTGGTATGTCTCTTAAGATGGTGGTCTACAGAGTTTAATTAAATATGTTACAGACATGTATGTTGTTAAGGTCATGATATGTAGTTTAATGTGCTGTTTGAATGACATTCTCAAAGCTCTGCCTTGGCTAATTTGCATATCTGTAGCTGTATGAACCACGTTTTCTCTCTCGGTAGGCGCTTTTCCACTGCAGGAGCTTGTGGGTCGTTTTAGAGGGGGCGGCACCAAACGGCAGTTTCCCACTGCAGGAACCGACCCTTTAGGAACTCTTTCGGGCCGATTTCTGGGCTGAAAGAAGTACCTACTCTGGGGTTGGTACTTCTGAGCGCCCCTGAAAATCTTGGTGCTTATTGGTTAAACACGATGTGAGTGGAAGACAACAACACGCGCCATTATATTCATTTATCAAGTAATTACAGCTGTCATGAAGTCATTTATTCCACTGCAGAGTTCCTGCAGTGGAAAAGGGCCTTCTGTCTCTCTTCCTCCTTCTGCCCTTTTCAAGATGCTCTAGTGAAGTTGGCTCTGAGCTTGCTAGCAGCTTTCTCTCCACAATGCCTTCATTCTTCATGTAACTTTTGATTTAGATTTTTTAATTTGTACCTGTCACTACATAGTTACTGTAGTGGCTAAGTTAAACTTTTCTCCGTATACTCATTTCATTGACAGCTCCTCAAAGTTAGTAGCCATAGCGATGCAATCATTTACAAGATATTTGGGAAAACGGGGAAGATCCATGCCGCTGTGGCGACCCTGAGTGTTTTAACTCTCAGGGTCTCTCTCTCTCTCTCTCTCTCTCTCTCTCTCTCTCTCTCTCTCTCCATATTTAGTCAATGTCAATTAGTGTGTGTGTGGTTATTCATTTAAGCTAACCTGTGTGTGTGTTAAATAATTATCTTCTCGTATCTATCTTCAATATACGGTCCCTCCTCTGGTCAAGTCTCACGACAATTCAGATTATTATGTGATTGAATTTATCAAATTCAATTTTATAAATTATTTTGTGATTGTGTTATTTTTTACTATCAACCACAATTGAGTATGGTTATAATATAGTTCCCTGTGTAGACAGGGTCAGGGTGTTGCCCTGAGGTTATTAAAATAAAAATTAATTATCAAATAAATATTGTCAAAATTGAGACACATTCACATATGGGTCACACCGCTACAGATGTGAAGACTTCCCTCTGGTAATGGTAGATATAGAATAACACAAGCCAGCTTCATACTAAACGAACAGGACAAAAAAATACGGAAAAGATGTATAGGCAAAATATGTTACATTTACATTTTAGTCAAATGGCAGCAATAGTCCCAGTAATCCAAGTGAAATTAGATAATACACTGTGGGCCGCAGGTGTAAGCAAATGAGTGTAGGCAAAACAGCTAGTGACAAATAATTAGCATACAACATAAACAACTGCAATACAATTGGACTCTCAGTGTTTCAGGCATTTCACAGTACAAGCATCAGGAGTCCATAATGGAAGAAGCCATTTATGCGAATGACACTTTGGATAAAGGTGAGATAATCGTATTTTTAATTTTGTAAAGTTAAATGTAAGTTAAATCAGGTTGGATGATCTTTACTATTACTGTAAAATATGTAGTTTTATTGGAGGTAATGGGTGAAATGGATTGACGACCACTGGGTGTCATGTGTCTATATCTCATAAACTTGGCTGATAAATGATCAAATTTCTTGTTAAAGTTAAAATTTCTGTTAGAGTATAAATAGACCTTTTGATTATTGGATTAATGGAATGAAAATGCAATTTATTTTTTGTGTGCTGAGACATTAAATCCTCTATACCTTTAAATTCATTGAATTTACCATGGTCTATTCTTATGCCTATTCTAATCCTACCTTTTTATTGCAATTTGGTCCATCCAAATTCTTCTTTTTAATAAAAATGAAACATTGCACTGTTACAACCACACTGCAGTAGTTCATCTCTTAAGGCATCTTGTACAATTTCTAGGCAGACATGTTCCAAACCTGCATTTTTGTGAAGAAAAACTTATGCTTCTAATAAACTTCTGCTTGTTTATTTTCTTTAAATATTTAATCATAATCCTACAAGATTTAGCTTCATACACTTTTACCCCCTACCGCACTTATTCAAAAAATAATCAAACCACATATTATCATCCTTTTTTTTATTTAACAGTTGATTCTTTTAATTACGCTTTGTTTAAAGGTTGTTTTATTATTACACATGCCCTTGGTATTTAGTCACCCCAGCCTCTTTTCTGTAGCCTACTGTGTTGCTAACAGTTTGTGAACCCTTTAGAACCTTTTGATTTTCTGCATAAATTTGACCTAAAATAAAAATATATAAAGAGGACCCAATAAAACATATTCTGTAACATACAAAAGTATATCCATCTTCCTTTTTTATTGATAAAAATAACATTGAAAAGCCTTTGTTGCTTCAAATATTCCAAAAAGCTTTATGTATTTGTTGTATGTCATTGTTATATATTTATCTTCTATAATTTACTTTTTAACAATAAATTTAGTAAAGTAATTCAAATCTAGACGACTTTAGACTCACCTGTCTTGCTATATACCTTCTCTATTTTTATATATTTAAAAAATGTTAAATTTACATTTTAGTCAAATAGCAGAAGTATTTATAACAATCTAAGTGAAATGAGATAGGACTTTGTGGGGGAAAATGTGTAGGCAAATTAGTGTAGACAAAACAGCTAAGGAGAAGCCAAATAGTGTAACAACACAAACAATGGCGATACAAGTGGACTCTCAGTGTATCAGGCATTTCACAGTCAAGTATCCGAAGTCCATAATGGAACAGCACATTTATACAAATAAAACTTTTGAGAAAGGGGAGATAATCATAGCAATTTTTGTTAAATTAAATTTAAATCAGGTTAATCATTCATCCGTTATATTTGACTGGAACATGTACATAAAGACGTGTAAAGAGTCTAATGTCTGGAAAAGAGAAATGAACAGGTCCTGATGTCTTTACAGAGGTCAAGGTGTCTACTCCTCCACCCAGGACTGATGGAGGAGTTTGTCCAAAAAGAACAGTCCTGATCATCCAGGTTTTTCTCTGTCTCACCCTGCTCTGTGTGTTGGCTGTTTTTGTTACCCTGACTTTTAAATGTAAGTTCGATTAACATGCTATTTAAAACAATTGGGCAGATGTTCCTTTATGATATGACAGAATGAAATATGATTCTCTGACTAACTGTAACCGGGTTAAATCACTGTAAGTGGAGCACAAGAAACTTCCTTACACTAAATGTTTTTTGCACAACTTAGCAAACATGCTAGGTATATATTTCCCAAAATAAAATCAAAAAAAATATTCTGTATTTCGGGGGCACAGAGGAGTTTCTCACTTTCTGTCTTTGATTCTAGACACAGAGAAAAGTAAGGATTCACTGCAAACAGAGCCTAACTACCTTACTTCCAAGCTGATTAGTGAGTTGATATTTTATGCACAACGTTATTTCTTAGTTAAATTTCAATGTATAGTATGTGTTTTCCCAATGGATTGATATGTTAATTACACTGTTTACATACATTACATTACATTGGTTTTTATCTTTTGGTTTTTATCTCTTCTTTAGATGCTTCAATAAGGTTTGAGGAACTAGAGGGCCGATTCAAGAAAATAACAGACCTGGCTACTAAATACTGTACAGTATAGCCCCTTTGACATATTGTAAACTAGTACACTGATGTGTTTAAATACTTTGTCTAACAGTTTGGAGCAAAAATAAATCATTCATTTAAAAACATTAATGGATTGCATATCTTGTTTTATGTATCACAAACAGGTAGGACCTGTCCTGAGGGTTGGACATACAACAATGGAAAGTGTTACAACGTTTCTACTTCAAAGATGACCTGGAATCAAAGCCGTGACTACTGCAAGTCAATGGGAGCTAGTCTGGTCACCATCACAAGTGGAGCTGAGCAGGTAGACATCTCCCACACATGATGATTTCTAGTGTTTAACTCTGAAATGTGTTTAAGATCATCTATTCATTTGGCTCAGGGTCTTTTTGATGATCTCACCAATCGAGAATACTGCTGGATTGGACTGAATGACAGGGACACTGAAGGAATGTGGGTCTGGGTGGATGGAACGCCCCTGAGTACAACTGGATTAAAGTAAGACCCTCATTTGAACTGTAAAGTAATCCAGTTTACTTAAAAAACAACAACAAATAACTATAATACATCAACAACCTATGCAAATTATGTTTTATTTACAGTAATTTGTAGCACCCTCCAGTAAGATGTCATATATTCTACCATATCACTCACTGTAGTGTTTTGTTTCGTTCATTATTAGATTCTGGGGAAAAAATCAGCCTAACAACTTGAATGAAAGTGACCCTTCAGGACAAGACTGCGTCCGCATTTATCAGAGAGAATGGTACGATTGGTATTGTAATACTAGTCTAAAATTTATTTGTGAGAAATGATAATTAGAATAAAACTTCGGTTTTATCTTGGCTCATTGACATAAAACCAGTTTTAAATTAAGATTACTATCACTCTTTTTGCAACTATACGCATTTTGTCTTATAATTAATAACTATGTTTTAATGTGCTGAAAGGAGGGAATACTGTAACATGCTTTAAGTAAACCTTTTAAATGGTATAAAGAGACAGTTTTACTCATCTTACTGAAAGTTCTAACTAAAAATCACAAACACGATTGTAGGCTATTGTATGCTATTTGTAATATAATTTATTATGAAGTACAGTTTATTAAGTGATTCTATTCTGGAATAAAATAAAAATAAAATTAATAACATTTTTATTTGAACAAATTATGAACTACACGACCTGTGATACTGGCAGGTGCATATGTTAATGGAAAGAAAGCAAACTCACTCACTTTTGGACTGTGCTCAGGACCTCATCGTTTTTTTTTTACAACTGGTTTTTAATGTGTGCTCAGTGTGTGGGAAGGGTTTTAAGCATAAAAAGAAGAAGGGTGGGTTTTGAGTATATATTTTATTATGTTTATGAGTTTAATGATTTGCTGAGTTTTAATGCACTAAGACCAATGTTTTACTGTTGTTTTGGTTTTTGTTTATTTATTTAGAAATAATAGTTGAGTGTTTTAGGAAAAAAAAAATTATAGAACACAATGTAAAGGAAGTATAAAATGTAAGTGAAAGAGAGAGAAGATGAAAAAAGAGAGAGAAAAACAAAATTTTAAGAGAAAAAATATATAACGACCTCATCGTATGGCTTACTTTTGTGTTAAATGCTTTGTATCTAACTTTTTGGAAATGATTAGTGAAAATAAATGCGTTACGATGTAAAGTATTGGTAAAGAGTGAATGTCATTTTTCCTAGCCTACACATCTAAACTATTCAGCCATATAGCCAGTATTTGTGTGTTTTAGTAAGCGTAGTACTACACACTTAATCAAGTCAAAAACGGCCATAGACTACTTCGTTTTGGATCATTGGGATGCGACGTGTTGCTTCATTGGAAATCCACTGTGTTCGCTGTTGGTCAATTGCTACATTACGTACGGTAGATACATTTGACTGCATCGATCCTCTATACTCGCTTAATTGGAGTGACACCGGAGCTACTGGAGTGTTACTAACATTAAGCATCAGAACCACTACAGTACAATTCTATGAGGCCGTCGGAGGACACTATGGGCTATCAACACAAAACTGTCCGAAACAGACTGACAAGATTATTTACCAGCCGTTAAATGACTGACCTAAGACCTAATGTGCATTGCTTGTGTCTTGTAGCTAACTGTATTTGGGTATAATGTGTTATTGACAAGGGAAAGATGGTCCGACAGAAGGCTGACCAAGGCTGATATCTAGCAGTAAGAGTGACACAGTGCATAGACAGGTTTGTTGTCAATGCACTGTCTTGTTCACGTTCATTCATTATTCAGCGCGCCATTTCCCCACAAGCCATAGACACACACACTGTATGAGCATGGCACAAGCCAGTTAGCGCCGGTCTCTTACCAACGAGTGATGCTGAGGTAACTTATCAACACAACCCATTTTTTCTAATCTGTGAGACTGCAGATAGATCTTTCTCCGCCAACGCTGTTGTGCAACGTCACGCTCTTTGGTCACTCTGGTACCAGAACTACGGACTGCTATGTAAAAGGACACACTGGGGCAGCAATATGCTGCCTCTATTTGGCTCAGTATACAGTATATAAGCGAATGCAGCATATGATCGGTCTTCTTAGCGGCATTTTTCCATGACCAAACAGCATGACGTGTAACACAACAGCGTTGGCAGAGAAGGGTCTATCTGTTGTCTCACGGATTATAAATGCTTAACTAGAATGTTGTGTTGATAATTTATCTCAGCATCGTTTGTTGATGAGAGACTAACGCTATGTGGCACAGCCTATGGCTTCAAACAGCCTGAGTCTGCCACTGGCTTGCAATGGTATAACATTATAAATTAGGATATTATATGCCATCTGTACACTACAGAGTCAGAACCCTCTTCATGTCATTTAGCTATGTCAGAGAGGATTGTGGAAGTGGAGGAAGAAATGAGAAACTCAGATCATGAGGAAGTGAAAGAAAAGCCAAATATCACCCCCCTCATCTATTTTATTGTGACGGACAGGTATTACAATATTCAATTTACACAAAACATTGTTGATTGTTCTTAAAATAGGGGCTTAGGGTTTGAAGTAAATTATTGATCCAAAAGGTATTATTGATATTATTGATCCAAGTTATACGTAGGGCATATTTTATATGAGCAGCACTAACTAATAATAGCCACCAAGGTGCGATTATAACACCCACAAACATGCACACACCAATGCTGGGCAGCACGGTGTATTATTACGAGATTTAGTAAAAGCCGTTTCAAATATTCAGATATTCATTTAACAGTTGTTTCTGCCCAGTATATGCTGCTGTAACGTGTTGGAGAGAAGAGTGCAGCGGCAAACTGGCATACAGAGATGATGTGGAATATTTCTAGCCGAAGATTCCGTAGGACTAATAATTACGAACACCTAGTCTAGCCCGAACAAGGCAGCGAAGTAGGCTCAGAAAACACAATTACTGACATAAAACTCCAGCCTCCCCACCTAAATACCTAACCACTTAGGTGCACATAGTCCCCAATTAGTGACAATTGTCTGCTGCGGTGCGTTGGAAAGATGGGCGGCTGTTACAGCTGCTTAGTACTCCAAACCGAGATTTTTCCTTGGTTATCTCTTAACCTAAAGCTTGCTGTGTAATATTTTCTTAAAGCCAAAGCGTGCAATTAACTTGATACCAGCCTCTTGAATTCCAGCCACGAGGCAGGACAACACAAATGGACAAGTGCATCTATGGAGCTAAAAGAGTCTCAATAAAGATAAATGCACACACAGGATTCATACATGTACACAAGTGATTCATAAATACACAAATGCACACACAAAATTAAAAAAATAAATAAATAAATAAAAAAAGCACAAAAGATTCACAAATGCACGCAAGATTCAGAAATGCACAGGCAGGACAAGATTCAGAAATGTATTTCTGATGCACACACAAATATATCTTTATTTATAAGCTGCTTGCGGTCTGTGAACTTCTGTCAGGTGTGTGTAGAGTGGTGACCCAAATGCCGACAGATGCAGGCAGGCAGTGGTAACAGGGGTTTAATAAAGAAAAGTAATCCAGAACGGGGTAAACAGAAAAACAGGAATGTCCAAAACAAAAGGTACAAAGCCAAAAGGCTAGGGGACTCCAAAAACACAGGGAAACCAAAACTTACGGACAGGAATAAGCCGGGGCAAGGCAGGGCAGGAACGACAAGGAGCAGGAACGACAAGGACCAGGAACGACAAGGACCAGGAACGACAAGGACCAGGAACGACAAGGACCAGGAACGACAAG
>JAOEHI010051657.1:12500-18210 GCA_025447815.1 Percopsis transmontana | reverse complement strand
TATGGTAATATTTCAGAAGCGGAGCATATTAAGACTATCAAACAAAATCTGGGCCGCTTTAATATAGGCTCCCCACACTTCAGTACTTCCTTTGGTTAAACGGGGGAGAAAGAAAGAGAAGAGGGGGGGGGGCAAGAGCAGTTGTAGAAACCAGAACGAGAATTTGCTGCATGTCTGTTTGCATACGAGATGGCTGGGAAGAGAGGGGGGAAAAAGGCATAGTGAGCAACAGCGAGGATGGAAGATAAAAGACAGAGACGGTTAAGAACACAGTGAAAAAAGACAGGCTATGAGAGATAATTGGATGTCTCTGATTAGACTCCCAAGTTTAAAGCTGAACATTCCTCTGGCTGAATAATGGCCTGTCACCAGCAGATGGCAGCAGAGTAGCTGTGAGTAGCTCCCAGCTCACTGTGGCCTTCCATAGTGGATACCAGTCCCAATT
Organism: Percopsis transmontana; assembly: GCA_025447815.1. NCBI lineage: Eukaryota > Metazoa > Chordata > Actinopteri > Percopsiformes > Percopsidae > Percopsis > Percopsis transmontana. The sequence goes on along the minus strand of JAOEHI010051657.1, from coordinate 17,765 downwards.
TGGTTCAGAACAAAAATAACAGTACTAACAAGTGGAGTAATGTTGAATTGTCGCTGTAGAATATCACTTTCAGAACAAACTATGTGAATGGATAAACAAATGACAATAAATGACGTATGCTATGGTTCAGGTTCTCACAGTTTGTAATGAAACCGCTATAAATATTTACAATGACATGAAGCAGGCATTACTCACATAAACATAACAGAGCCAGTGCCACGCCAAGTGCCCTATCATGAATTCTTTATCACGACAAAGGCAGAGAACCATAGGGGCTGGCCCTCTGCCTGTCCTCTGACTCAGGCCGGGTGGCAAAGAGTGACATCCACCATGTATCACAAACAGCAACCCCCCCACCCCCACACACACACACACACACACTCTCCACCCTAATTCCTCCTGCCAGGGTTCAGGCTTCTTCTGGATAAGCATCAACCCCCGGAGTGCCTGGGATGTCGAAGGTACAGATACAACCGAGACTGCCTGTCTGCTCCCATCTCTGTGGCTTGTGCTCCAAAGCTGAAGTGACAGAAGCGGCGCCGCGAGCTTTAATCCCGCCTGTGGCAGCGGCAGCACACAACAGCCCTGTCACATCATCAGCATCATCCCAATGACTGCACCCTGCCTCCACCGGGAGCATCACATGGGCCTAATGACCCAACACAGGCGGTCTGCAGGCTGCACACGCCTATCACATCAACACGGTCCCTGCATTATTGGCGGCTATATGCTACAGCAGGGTGATGTACAGTATTGGCTTGGCATGGCGCTTTCTGCCTGTCTAGCCTACAGCCCGGCCCGTCTGTCTGTCTGACAGTCTGTTGGAGGCACTCATGCATCTGCTGTCAGCAGACTGGGGGCAAGGCTGGGAAGACTGCTGCGTGTGTTTATAACATTAGACCAGAGGAGGGAAGCAAGCTGGCTGGCTTGTCTGCCAAACTGTAGCGTGACTTGAGCACTGAAGCCACTCTCTTAGCCCCCCCTCCCCCCTACTGCTTCTTCACATGCACACACACACACACACACACACACACACATTGCTGTACCCTCATCAGACACCCCAGGGCCTAAGGAGGGTCAGGTCAGGCAAGGCCATGTTTCACAGGGTTTATATTTGGACTGGCGAATGTGTGTATGTGTGCGTGACAGGAGGTGCGTGTAAAGCTTCTGCATCTCGCCCTAGCGCTCACGCTGCGGGCGTGCGCATTTCTGTCAAGGGAAGACAGCTAGAATAAGCTCAACTGATCCATGAAATCCACCATTTTTTTCCTCCTTTGTTGTTTTTCTTTGTATCATTAGACGGCAGTTTGAGCACCAAAATATCACGCGGTGAGGCTAAATGAAAGAAAGAACAAAGACGAGAGCGGGGGCAATTATGTCGCAGGCTGACACTGTTCAGGAAATAAATATCTATTTGACACCAAACTCAAGTGTTCATACACTTAAGACTGAAGGCTAGAAACCGGTGTGAACGTCATAATAACGTCATAACCTTTTCTCCTTTTCTGTCAATCACGCACCAAAGTTCCGACATATTCCCTCTGCAATATACAGTACGGTGTTGCAGGTGTGATAAGGGAAATAGGGAACCCTGTTCTGCTGGCTCATCTAAGCACTATCAACAAAACCTCTCTGAGGGCTCTGTTATATGCAAAGAGAGATCCATGGTGCTGTACACACACCATAGCCCTCTAACCCAATGCAAAACATACATCCACAGATGAATGCAGGCTGCTTGTATGAGTGTCACTCTTGGGAAAAATGTTCTATAAGTAAAGCCCTGAAGTATAATTTAAAGTTGAATAATGCATTGATAATACACTCGCATCTTCCCTCATACCCCTATGTAAGGAGGCATGCTATTTTCCAAAATAGACACTAGATGGCAATGTTGCTCTACGGCGAAGCTTGTGTTCACCGGCTGGCTGTTGTACGAGAGAAAGAGAAATAGATGGAGGAAGAGAGGCAGGGAGAAAGGAGGAGAGGGCTTTGTTGCTCTTTACGTAGGCCCCTCATGTAGCCCAACAGCTAGAAGGCATCTCACCCTCTTTGTCCCAAACAACTCCCAAAGTTAATAATGACTTTACGCATTACTGCGACCGCTGTTGGCTTTATACATTAAGCTACAGCTGTAATGAATACACTGGTCCGCTGTTTGCCATGTAGCTGTCCTGAGGGGTAAAGCTTTATGTTTAAGTACGTCTTAAAACTGATAGCCAGCCAGGCAGAGAGATGATAGCTACTATAGGGCCCAGCTGCCCTGTCCTGCCCTGTCCTCTGTACTCAGACAGACAGCTTGTAGACAGCTTGAGAGAGAGAGAGTGTGTGTGTGTGTGTGTGTGTGTGTGTGTGTGTTTGTGTGTGTATACCTGTTTATAAAGCTGCTGACACACTCGTCTTTACGTGGCCGCATCACCAATAATCAGCTGTCGCAGAATCAGTCACAGGCTGGCCTCTCTGCCAGACACGCCCGAGCCACAGTCTGGCTGGACGCCTTAACAACTCTCAAAGATTTTCAATGTCCTGTGAGGTCCCCATGTGGCTATTATCGTCATTAGACAAACCCTGACATTTTCCAAAACAACGCCTCAATCACCTGGCAGGTCTAGCAAAGCTGGCAACACCAGGGATCAATCTGATGACGGCAAGGGAACGGGGGAGAGAAGGCAGAGAGAGGGAGAGCTGGAGAGAAAGAGAGAGAGAGGGAGATAGAGAGGTATAGGGAAAGAGAGAGAGAGGGAGAGAGAGAGAGAGAGAGAGAGGGAGAGAGAGGGAGAGAGAGAAAAAGAGAGAGAAGGAGAGAGAAAGAGAGAGAAAGAGAGAGGGAGAGGGAGAGAGAAAGAGAGAGAAAGAGAGAGGGAGAGAGAGAGAAAAAGAGAGAGGGAGAGAGAGAGGGAGAGAGAGAAAAAGAGAGAGAGAGAGAGAGAGAGGTGTGAAGGATTTCTGGTGAGTCAGACACTCTTCCACCCACACACTAGCATGAATCAATAACCAGCTAGCTCCCCTACGCCGCCTCGCCTTCCTTCCTTCACTGTGGAAGATGCGTGCTCTCTGGCCAGCCTGCGTGGTGCCATAAGTCCAGGGGAAGAGCCGACCTCTGACCTCTAACTAGCAGACAGCTCCAGGAAGATTGGGGACGGAGGGGGGGCACTACACCCCCTAGAACACTCTGTGCCCCAGAATGCTCTCTGGCTGAAGTGCACTTAGCACAACAGCTATCAGCTAATAGGATTGGGCATTAAATCATCAGACAAGGCTGACAGCCCCTGTGACTGGTCTCTTGATGCATGTAGGCATGTAAAGGCTTTTTTAAAGGAGCGTTGCTCACGGCAACTGTTTATCCTAAAGGCCATGATGTGAGTGGAGTGGTGCAGCGGGTGTGTGAATGCGATGGGTTCCGGATACTCACACATGGGCTTGAGCTGGCCAATCAGCTCCTCCTTCGTCCACTTGGCCCACTCCTTCTTGTCCGTATTGATGGAACACAGGATCGGACCGCAGGGTTTCCCACAATCCTCAATGGCCGGAACATTCAAGTAGTGGACGAGCACGATGTCAGGGTTCTGTAAGAGAGGGGCAGCAGAGGAGTGTGTGAGGGGAAAGCGCGAGAGTAACGGAGTTGTGCTCTAATGCTGTGAAAGCGCTGCTAGCTTAGAAGCTCCGCATGCTAGACGTCCCACAGAGAGTAGAGCCCCAGCAGGGAGGAACTAAGACATAGCATCGCATGAATAGGGACAACAACTGGGCAAAAGCGTCTGTGTAGCATTTATATATTTGTGTGTTTGTGTGTTTGCATACTCTTGTGTGTTTATGTTAATGCCTGCGTGAGAGCTTGTGTGTACATACACATGCATGTGTGCTCATGTAACACACTAATGGCATTTTGTCAAGTCCTCCCACATGGAGAGTTGATGCCCTCAATTAACTCCGCCTGTATTTACAGAGTCAAAATTCAACAATTTGCCGCTCGCAAATTGTTAGCGAGTTACCTCTGCAAATTCACTAAATTGACAGCTTATGAATAATAGGTGGCGTTTAAAGGAAAGTTGCGCTGGTGTGAATAACATCAATTCAGTTCTGTAATCATGAATAGCTTTGATTAGGTAGCACAGCAAACAGTCGCGTGAGGAAGCGTTCCCGCTCAGCTGCTTATCGCCTCCCATTTATTATAAACACGGCGCTGCCGCCAACCACAACATGCACTTAACGCACGCGTTCCCAAGCGCGGGCAAAGCTGTAGCGCCCATTAAAACCCTCTCAGACGGATGAACACGCACACACACACGCGCGCGCGCAGACAAGACAAGCACGTGCACCTAACCAAGACATAAGAATCGACAAAACAACGAAGACCTTGATAGAGAAAAATGTCGTGACAACATGTGTGGGACTGCAGTTTGAAGCTTCATCACTACTAAGTGGCAAATAAATCAAGGTGCTGCTAGGCCGGTGCTCCCGCTCGGTGTGTTCCATTAATCCTGGAGCCCTCCCCCTCCCCCACTTGCATCCCACCAGGCAGGGGTTGGAGTGTTTGGGGAGGAAGGGGGGTTTCGTTTCCAAATCCAAGCCCTTTTAAACCCTCAGAATAACCAACAAGCTGCACGAATCCAACAGTGGCCAGTTCTACACGTCTATTTCTGGTACGTTGCGACAGAGCGTTCAAACAACATTGATTTCGCAGAGCCAATTACAACTCTAAAAACCCAGCGCCCGCCTCCGATCTGCGCGGAGGAGTGTTTATGTGCCGCTGTCTCAACCTCGGGGCTGGGGGAGGGCGGGGGGGAGGGGGGTTATGTAAAGCAGCTTCGGAAGGACAGATGCCCCGGCGCCCGTTGTGTTGCGGTGTGCGTTATCTCTCTCTCTAGCTGTCCCTGTCCTCTGTCATTGGAGTGGACACTGGAGCCCAGAGTACGACCCCTGTTTGGACGGCGACAGGCCGGGCAAGTGTGTAATGCCCCCAGATGGCATTGCCAGCTGTGGCAGCGGCTGAGAGATGCCCTCAATCCCTTAGTGGAAGGAGAGAGGCGAATGCAGGCGTCTCCGTTTTGCTCATGGGATCGTGCCCTTTGTGCCTGCATGTACGCACATGCCTGGAAAGCATATGGACGCACACCAACCCAACCATATGCACACCCCATATGCATGGTCCTGCACATGTGCACGAGCGCCAAGGAAGAAAAGGAAATCTCACTGCTCACAAGGACAAACTCCCATTAATGCACGGCAACAGACACTGCCGTTCTCGTGAGACAACCAAGAGTTGGT
>JAOEHI010051657.1:0-7500 GCA_025447815.1 Percopsis transmontana | reverse complement strand
ATGTGCTTTTAATTAGAAACGAGACAAACTTCCCGCTCCGCCCGTCGTGAGATGTTTCCACTCCGGACCTTTTGACACAAGGAGACCGGCTCACCACATGAAGATCCGCTAATTACATGCCACCGAGTGGTCAGAGGGCACACACACACACACACACACACACACACACACACACACACACACACACAGAGACAGACAGACAGACAGACAGGTCCTGGCCACAATAACACTTTCAAAGGTGAAAATAATTAGTGGAACTGCAGGCTATATTGACTAAAGCAGTCCGCACAATCACATTAGAAACCAGTGAGTACACAGCAAGACAGCTCTATTAATTACAGCTATAACACTATGTGACTAGTTCGGATGTTAGAGCTGTCTTTGACGGACAGTGAAGGAAAACATATGACTAGGGAGAGTGTAGCTGATCTGGCTGCAGTGGCGGTATAACAGACACCCTTGCAGCAAGGAAGTTGTTCCTTATACGGCAGTCTGAGGCCGCTCACGCGAAGCGCTGCTTGCCAGCTCCTCGCATTTGGGTCTTCGGGGGCAGGCTGGGGTGGGGCTGAGAGGCAGGAGTCTGTGGAGTTCACAGTGGCATCAGAAGATGCCACACTTCCTGTGAGCCAGGGTGGTTCTGGGTGCTGTCGTCGGGCAGAATTTTCTTAAAGCTGAGGGTTGCATCAAATTGAAGTAACAATAAACGTGCTAATGGTAATGGGAGACTATACCGTTTAAGGAGACAAGTACAGTGAAAAGGCATGCTCTTTATTCAAACACAAACCTCTGGGCGTGTATAGGACAAACACTGTTTGCCACACTGATGCAGTTTAGCTGCCTTGCCTAATGGCTCCTCAACTGTAAGAGTTTGTCTATTCAATGCAAATCGTCTAAACTTTGACCTTTCTAGCTGCAAGCTAATTATTTTAATCTTAGCATTCAGCTCTGTTACTGTACGATGCAATACACACTACAAATAAATATGCCTATAGTATAACCAACTTACTATTTTGCTGCCATGACCTGTAACACAATAACGTATAAAGCTCAGTGTAAATAAATATAGCTACAAGCATTACAAGAGTACAAACCAAACTACGATGAATGGCGTACTGTTTTCCACCATAACACCACCGCCGCTATCTTGGTCACAATCAAACTGCTGTTATTCAGCTCGAAACTGCCAGCATCCAAATAAAACACAGCCGGCTTTCAGACGGACAAAAGAATGCCGGTCATATCATAATGCTGTGACAAATGAATCAGCAGTCACGCACGGATCTTGTAAGATATAATGGAGGTCACACGGGAACAAATATTCTTCCCATTTGGATTAATGGTTAACACATGGCGGGCATTACACAAATAAGCTGTTTGTTTTATAAACTGAGAGATAGCATTTGTTTCATTTGCCGGCCGTGGCAGCTGTGGGTCTTTTAATTAGACAATACACATGAACATAACGAAACACTTTCTCTATGCTATATGCTAGCTACGGTCATCAAAGACTACTGATGCAGTTTAGAGGGGTTGGGGGTGGTGTGGTGTATAGGTGTGGTGTGTAGAAAGGCATACAAATCCTTGCCCTGGTTGTGTACCCTTTCTGAACATTAAATACAATTTGATTGTGTCGCCTTTTTGAAGAGAAGAGCCTTAACACCCGAAACCCCAAGTCACAGTGATCAATGAGATGTTGTAAAACACAATCCCTGACCTGTGCGAAAATACTGGGCTTGACACAGCTGCATTTCAAGAGGGGGCCCAAATAGCTGTGTATGTTGTTGCTGTGCTGAATGCCGCCATTGTTCCTTTTAGATGCTTGTTGATTCAATGAGGGTAAAAACACGGATATAGAAAATTGCTCGTAAATTTGAACAATTTTCTAAAAAGTTGCAGGGAACCACTTCAAATAAATTACATGATTTCTAAAGAGGGGAGGTGCACGTTTCCAAAGTGTGAGAAAATTTCATATGTGATTTCACATATTTGAGACAGTTTGTGCAACATGTAATTGCATGCTACAAACATTTTTAAAATAAACAAATAAATAAATCGCCCTCGCTAAAACATCCCTTCCAGTTGAAATAACAGCCCCTATTGCCACAGAATATATCACCAATTGCATGACAATATACATTAATATAAATAAATGTGTGAATTGTTGTCAATTGTGTGAGCAGTAAAGTTGTGCTTGGTAAGGTTATATAAGTTAAAAGCCCCTCCGGAGATGTTGTGTAATGGAATTTTAATTCGAACTACATACAATTCTATAGGTGTTTTACAATTCTATAGGTTTAGAGCATCAAGTGAATCTATATGAGCTCAGTTTGGGTGGTACATAGTGATCACGCTTTCTGCATCAACTGTGGACATATAAGGCGATGTTCGGCGACAAAACCGAAGCTTACAGTTGCTTTCAGCGATAACCCATGCTAAAATGACTATAAGTGTTCTTCTGTTAACTACATGTAGTAGTCTAACAACTTCAATTTGGTCATTTAGCAGATGCTTTTATCCAAAGCGACTTACAATTTCATGCTGCTATTACATGGAGCAGATAGGGTTTAGGCATCTTGCTCAAGGATGCTTACAGGTAGGCCAACTATGGGCACAACCTTCCAGGTGGGAGTCCAACACCCAGACCACTAGACTACCCTGCCCCTTTTAGACACACAAAGGTGAACAAAACTATGTGAGGTGCATGGACTATACCATGGGGCACCCATCCCCCACCTACCTCCATCAGGGCCTTCTGGCACAGATAAAGACAAAGACAGATGAGTTCTCTGGCAACAGAGGCCACCTGCCTGCACCTGTCTGCGCTGAGCAGGGCTTCACTCTCCTCTCTGTCCGTTCGTCTCAACAGGCCAGAGACTTTGAGCCGCCGCGGGGTGAGGGGTCACGGTAATTGCCCCTCTCCGTTCTCTCTCTCTCTTCCCCCACAGGCCCGCTCCTCCGCCTCTTTCCATCACCCGCCTCTGTCCATCACCCACCTCTGTCCATCATCCACTTGCACCTTCCTTTCCCTTATGCGTATACACCCTTCAGCTTCTCTCATTACCTCGGTCTATCTCGTTCTCTCCCTGTCTTGCTCGCATTCTGACACTTTGGCCTATTGATCAGGCTGTGGGAGGGATCGTCAGTTGATCCATAGGGCCTTGGCTAGCATGGATGGCGGCAGGTAATCGCCTTAAGTACACACACAGGAAACCCAAGGCCTCAAGCTTGCCAAGAAGACACCGCCGGAGTTTTCTAATGGCAGTCCGGCACGGAAATCCCACCGTGAGTGCCTCATTTCCGCAGTTACAGTGGAGGTTTTAAAAACGAACTATGCTTGGGCGAGGTTCAGACATCTGTTGGTTTGGTGAGGATGCCAAATGTTTAGAGCTACGCCACCGTGTGGCGTCAGTCATCGTTTCCTCTTGAGGCAGGAGTGGAGCTCTCCATACGTTGTTTTTGTCAGGTTCCTGGGTTGGGTTTTCTGCCGGTACGCTGTGACTAAACACACAGCAGGTGAACCGTGGCTGCCGAATAACTCAGGAGTGAATGTCCTGGCACATCCTCTGATACAACCCTTCGGGGTACATGATCACGATGTTGCTGAAAGGTTTCCATATCCTTTGAGAGGTCAGCCAAGTAACACTGTTGGAGAAAGGCTCTGTGTTATTTAGCCTTTAAATGCCATTCTCTGGGAATGTCATTTTAAAACCCCTCAACATTCTCCCACAGACGCAGCTAACAGTTAGATAACACCTAGAAGGAGTGCTAACAAGGTGCATAGCGCACACCAAAGATGCCGCCACGTACTGCATTTTGGTTCAGGCATAACCCAAGGCAAGGAACGGTTATCAAAGAAACCCGTCTAGCGCAGCCAGACGACAACAACCTGAGCAGAAACGGGGAAGTTCAAAGGCAGAAAGTTGGAAAACGTAGTCTTTAAGTTCACATAGACTCGTTCCTGCCACATGCACACAGTGTACGACCTAAAACAGTTCATTGTTCAGTTCAGATACAATGTGATCATGAAAGAGATGGAAAATGGAAACATTTAAATCTTCGACCTTTGCATGAGAATAACCTCTAACACATAACTGTAGCATCAGAGGGGAATGTCTTTGTCGCAGTGGCGGCAAAAACTTCTGCAGTTACTTTCACAACTGCGAGGCGATTTTCAGAAAGTAATTAACACAGTGAAGGCACACCGAAAAAAAAAAAAATCTATGGGAATAGTCCCAACAGCATTTAGGTCCCACTCAGGCATGTTAATAGCACTCAGGAAGCCTCCAAACTGTGTAACTGAAGGTCACGCGGGCTCATTTCCTGCCCTGATGACTTGGCATGAAGGGGGGGGAGAAGAATGAGTCTTCAGGCTGTACAACTACCGGAATCGAGTGGGAGGTAGGCGAGGCCAACCCCTGAGAAGACAGACGCTTTTACACCCCATTAGTGAGGGCTGTTAGCTAATGCTAGCTCTACTGCTAATGCTAACGGTAACGGTAACTCTCTGGGGACAGGTGGTGGGTGCTGTACATGTCATTGTGCCCCGCCTCAATTTTCACCCCAGCGTGAAGACCTCACGCCTGCCGGCGCTTCTCAATTAGCCAGCGCGAAGGGCGCAGTCGGGCGCCGTGCAACAACCTTTTTTTTCTTCTCTTTTTGTGGAACCCTGACTGTCACTCAATTCCTTCCTTCCTCTCACAGGCTACACCTTTATATTACACCACCCAATTGTCTGCTGATTTTCAACCTCATTCACCCTCAAGGGCAAAAATAAGACTAATATTCCGTATATACAGTACATATAACTCTGAGCAGGCAGTCTCTCTCCTAGCTGGGTGCTAAGCCCTCATCCAGAGCAGAGAGTCGTTGTGTGAAGATACAGTAAAGGTAGCCTCACTCTGTGTGCTGATGCTTACATCACTGACGCGCACAATGAAACACGGAGCTACGCAGACATATAGATACACACACCAGTACACAATGAAACGAACACACAATGAAACGTACACACATGCACACACCCACATATACAAACGACAGCCCCTGGCATTACAGAGCAGATCGATACACAGAGCCATGTAATCGATGTGATGGCACTATACTGGCAGGTTAATAGCATCCTTCTACAGTGTGCAATGGTGATTAACTACTGTGATTCCTGAGGTTGAGCCTGTCTCCCTCAAAAACCACACATTCGGGCAGCCTCCGTGTGGTTCAGGTGCCTTCATGGATTTACTGTATCTCTAAAAGTCCAGGACAACGCCAATGGTAGGTTGGCAGGAGTATGGGCAAGTCAACTCCGTATTGACTTGCTGCCATCTGTAATATTTCACAATCGGGGGCGAGTATTAATTCTCCTGCAGGAAAAAACATTCAGTTCCATTTACCTCTGCGTCTAGGCTCATTTATCGCAGCTCGGAGCCCATAATGGATAGGCGGACAGCAGAGGAGAGGCTCTGATCTGGTTAGGTTGTTCCCATGTCGTGTTTTAAGAGGTGAAACAGGACAGAGCCTTGTCAGTTAATGACTCCATGGGCTTTGAGGAAAGCACATGGAGTAAAGCTTAAAGCACAGTTTGCCTCCAGTGGATGGGGTTGAGTGTACAGCATGTGTGTGTATTTGCGTGTTACGCAAACATGCACACCTCGTGTATGTGCGTGTGTGTATGTATGTGTTTGTGTGTTTGTGTGTGTGTGTGCACTATGGTGTATATGCGTCCGCTCTACCCTTATCGCCACGCGTCTGGCCTTCGCGATCATCTAGCCGGCCTAGATCTCGGCATCCAGCCTTGTCAGTCAGGCCCTGACGACTGCGTGTCCCGACCTTGCCAAGCTCATCACAGCATCTGTGCTCTAACCGCAGCTGTCACGTCTCACGCACCAGGCAATATGTCTGGGTGCCCCGCTCTAAAATAACATATAGAGGGAGATGGACAGTGGTAACACCCGCCTGTCTATCTGGCCTGGAGCAGGCGTGCCGTCTGCACTGTCAAAAATATAAAGCACAGTGCTGGCCGGCCGAGCCTTATAGCTGCTCAAGGCCGGTTGGGCCAGCGTGTCCTATTGCTTGATGTGTCTCTGGAGAAACTGAAGCATTGATACACATTTAAATAAAACACTATCCAGAGCACTTGTGATGTGTATACATGCGCACACATAGTCTCATTACTGCAACAATGTCAGAAATCTCCAACAACAGACAACATCGCATCTATAAAGAACTTGGGCTAAATAATGTATAGACAGCATATGTGTGAAGAAAGTCTACCAAAAAAGCCCTTAAGTAAGAGACGGCATAACTTTCATTTTTCAATCATTTGGCTTTGAGTTTCTAGCAGAGAGAGCAGCGAGTCGTTTTTGCATAATTCATTCCAAACCTTAAGGGAGAAACAGTGGAATGCGTATTGTGTGTGTCTGTTGTGTATTGATCGATAGACTCCTTGGAAGAGACTGCAGAGAGAGAGTCTCTAGTCTCTAAACATAACCCTTTAAAAGGTTCACAACTGCAGTAACCACAGTACAATGGCATTTCAAAACAGCGATGCAGTATTCTGAGTAGAGGATGCTAATACATCAGGCAGTAAATGGCATTAGCAGTTTGGTAGCTTTAGAAAAACCGAAGGTTGGATATTTACAGTCAAGACACAGTGTCAATGACACAGGGAAGCTAATGAGGACACGGTGCAAACACAAAGAAAAATAGAAAAAACAGCTGACATTTTTTCCCCGTTGGAGCCGCGGAGTCAAAAGATGTAAGAATCCGCAGAGCAACTTAAGAGGCCCCCGCCAACATCTCCGACACATCTTCGACTTTCCGCCAAACTTCCATAGCTTTGCTTTGAAGTTTGCTCATCAGTGAGAAACTTTTCCTTCTGTCTGTTTCTTTATTTTCTATTTTAGAATTCCGTCTGCGGCTGACTCAGTTTCTTTTTGTGTTCACATCCGCCTCCTGAAGAACCTGCATCAGAGGATAAATAAGGGAAAGCCCTACTGACTGGGGGGAAGGTGATGGGTTCAGGGAGAAAGCGAGGGAGAAAGTGCAGGAGAGAGAGAGAGAGAGAGAGAGAGAGAGAGAGAGAGAGAGACAGAGACAGAGAGAGAGAAGGAAAAAGGGACAGCTGGAGGTTGAGGACCGAGGAGCTCTATTGATCTGGAGGCTTAATTAACCATCAGATGCCTCTGACACCACCTCTGATCTTCCTCTGCCTCGAGGAGATCCCTGACACCGCTCTGGAGGGATGGGGATATCTCTGTGTGTGTGTGTGTGTGTGTGTGCGTGCGTGCATGCGTGCCTGTGCGTACACGCGTGTGTGTATGTGTGTGTGTGTGTGTGTGTGTGTGTGTGTGTTTTAGGGGAGATCATTGACAGATTACAAATTCACTCCCAACATAGCCGAGGAGGCAGGACGAGTGAGGACAGAGGTGAAATGAGAGAGAGAGAGAGAGAGAGAGAGAGAGAGAGAGAGAGAGAGAGAGAGAGAGAGAGAGAGAGAGAGAGAGA